>VDFB02257601.1:0-63298 GCA_007258455.2 Sequoia sempervirens | reverse complement strand
TAATTTTTGGAAGGTTCATAAAGTCTAAGACCTTTTGTTTCTACTCCCCCTCCATACTCAACAAAAATACAATGAGAGGAGGTGAAAACAAGTTTTTGTCTTTTACGTTTAGAAACAAGTGACGCAAGCGTCGAGTTCCTGCTGGAGAGCATGACATATTTTGATCTAGAGGAGAAAGTAGATGAAAAAGTAGTGAGCATTCTTGTCATGCAATTAACATATTCGTGTGAAAGGGTGCAAAAATCTTCTTTCAAGCTCAAGAATCTAATTATTCTAAATGCCATTGGATCTATTTTTACTCTAGTAAAAATAACAAATAATATTATTATTATAAAATTTGACATAAATATAATTAAATTAATTTAAGTAAATTAGATTTAAAAAATTAAAATTGTACTACAAATAAAATATTTAAAAAAAACTATATTAAAATTGTTAAATCTAAAAATTTAACTTTTATATTTAAAAATACAAGTAAAACTAAACTTAATTATCATATTCTATTTTTTTTTTGCTTAAATAAAAGTTTAAATATTAATATGGTGTTGAGTAAATAAGTATCAAATTTAATATAGACAATGTAAAGAAATATATATCTTTAGATACCTTTTACATAAATATATTTAAGACATTCATGCCAATACAATAGAAAACAATTTTTTTTAAATTATATATAAAAATAATTTAATGTAAAATATATAATAGAAATATTATAAAATTTGTATTATTATATTTAATATATAAAAATTAATTAAATGAAAAGAAATATAATTAAAAATAAATTATTAAATTAATTTATCAAATATTAAAATACAATTAAAATAATGCATCTATTTTTTCATTACAAAACTTAAAATAAATAGCTATATCCTCAACTTCAAATCCAAACTGCATATAAAAAACACAAAACATTAAAACATCAATAATAAAAATCATTAAAGAATAAAAAATGAAAATATTAGAATAAATCTTATAAATATTTCTAATTTTAAATAATTATCAACTAAAATTCAAAAAAAAAAAAAAAAACTGTACTTTTGATTTCAAATTAAAATCCAATAAAATTCATATTATAGTAAAAACTAATTTATGCAAATAATTGTACTTTTGATTTCAAATTTCACTTTTTCACCAATAAACACAACTTAAAATCCATCATACCGTAAACAACAGCTGTATAAAATGCAAATTTGTCGCCGAGCTGCTTGGTGGCTCTATAATAATTGTTACGTACTGACTAATCTGGCGGAGTGCAGACTACAATAAATGACATAATAATTTGTAATTTTTGGTGTAAAAATTGAATATTATACTTACACAAACCAATAAGAATAGAGAAAAATAGTATTTTTATAATTATTTAAAATAAAAACTAAATTTAGACTATTGAATTTTTGTTGAAAAGTTTTAATTCTATGCATTTATTGGTTAAAACTAGTTAAAGAAAAAATTCATTGAATGCAATAGTATTCTACCTTGGCAGGAACTAATAAAAATAGATACAAGACTCCCAAAGATTCTAAGATGAGGGATATTATATTTCTACTTTGACTACTTTTCTAAAGGTGTGGAAAGATGTAAAGATTTTAAAGTACCCTATTTAGTATATAAATAGTTTAGTTCTTTTCATAGATTCAACCTATAAAAAATTAGATGTATTTGATGAATGCATCATAGATCTAACTATTTCTATGATAATCAAATTATTTCTTTGAGCAATATTGTTTCATTGGGGAGAACAAGGATAAGTTATTTCTCTCTAAATTCCCCATAACCAAAATTTTCAAACTCTTTGTTTATGTGTTTAGTTTCATTATCTATTCAAATAATTTTTAATTGAAAATTAGCTTGACTTTCAACTAAAGCTTTGGATTCTTTGAATCTAGGTAAAACATAAGATTTATTTTTTAGAAAATAAATCCAAATCATTCTAATAAAATAGTCAATGATTGTAAGGGTACGAAGGGACCCACTTAGGTAAGGAACTTAACAAAACCCCGTTAGGTCACTATGAAGGAACTTAACATTTTTAATTTCTCATAAAATTATCTCCTAGATATATTTTCTTACATTACATGTTTTAATATTAGATACAATGTGATACATATAGTTCATATGTCTAGAAGCTTTATTGTCTAGGATTCAATTGTTATTTCATGATGAAGATAGAGGTATATAAAAAGCAATATTTTTTATTTAATTTATTTTAAAATTTTGATTAGGGTTTTTTTTGTTCTTGAAGAATTTATTATCATTTTTATTTTTAAAATAACAATTCATTCGTGTGTCCTAGTTTATCATAGTTATTATATTTCACTATAGATTTGTTTCTAAATGTTTAGGATAGTTTTTAGAGCGATCACATGAATTAAAGTTATTTTTATCATCATCTTTATTTCTTTTATACTAGTTTAAATTTATGTTGATTCAATTAGGCTTCTAATGCATTTTCCTTAGAGTAAAAATTTGGAATCACCTATTCTTTTTGAATAAGAGAAAATAGAGTTGATAAATCAAGAAGAGCATCCTTGTTTTTATATTTCAAATTCAAGATTGAAATAAAGTTTTAAAATAATTCGTGAATGTTCATTTGTACTATAAAGTATAAGAGCTTATCTTGTATTGTGTCATACTTGCAACCATCCAATCGAGATTTGATATTCTTGATTTTAACAAGATAGTTAATCATTTTTTCCTCTCCTTTCATAAGAGTCATAAAAAATTCTAGTATTAATTTAATAATTATAGATAGCCTAGATCCTTCATGCATAGTTTCAAATAATTTCCAAGCTTCATGTATGTTGATTATAGATTTACAATATGCAAGAAAAACTCACCTCCTATACTTTTTAATATTATTGATAGTGTTTCCTAAGATTTATTTTTAAAAGCATTTACAAGATCAATTTTTTTTTTCCTTATAATGGTTTCCTTTCTTTCACTTTGACAATCAATCATAAGTTTCTGGCCATAAACCCTACTTCAATTCTAATCTTATAGATAGAGTAGTTACTTCCATTTAGCATGCATGCCTTGTCAATTGCAAAGATATGGGATGCCATTTGACTGATATAAATAATATGTGTGGAGAATTAAATTTTTCTACACAACAAAAACATGTTAGTTATAAACTAGTCAAAATAAATAAAATATAAAATAATTCAATATTTTTCTTAAATTGGATAACACAAGAAATTAATCTAAATGACAAGTAACATAGAAAATACACGTTAGTGTACCAAAGTGTTAAATAAAGCATAATAATTTGATTACACTTATAATAGAATTTTAAATAGAATAATCATACACTAATAATACAATATATTTTTGTTTATATTACCTAGTTCAACTCCATGAACCAAAAAAAATGAGGATACCCCATGTTGTCACACAGGTTGACAAGAAATCAAATAGTAACAACCCCTTCTACCCATTCATCAAAATGACCACAACCTCTCTCACATCTAACCCTACCCAAACTATTAAGCAAACTAACATAAAATTTAAGGACATCAAACAAGGGCCAAGAAAAATTCCATAGGCCTCACCTTCTCATCCTTTACACAATCACAGTTCTAATTAGTAGATACCACATTATGGTTTAAGGCATTCTTCACTACTACTCTGACTTCATCCTTCTTCAACTTGCAACATCTAGAGAACAAAGGAATAGCTTCCTTCGGAGGGATGACCTATAACTTCTTGGAAATCACCTGAATGGCTAGTTGTAACTATCTCTTCTTTAAATCATGCAAGTTCTCCAAAACACTATTGAAATGAACCTCACCTTGTTCAATAACATTGACAAAGTCATCATGAAGAATATAAGATCTCACAATAGTGGAAAACATGGCCACACATAATAAAGATCGAGTGGCATCGAAGGTATTCCATTGCCAATAAGAATGTCTTGGAACCAACAACAATTACCCATTGCCTCATAAATGCTCACACCAGGAGAACTATCCAAGCCCTTGACCAACTCCAAAATATGGACTACCCATTGTGGCAATGCAAGATCTCTAATCTCTTGATCAATGAACATTATAAAATCTGCCACCACCTCCTCCCCCAACACCATCCTCTTCCTCAACTTCAAAGCATTCTTCACCCATTTTCATTTAACTTGACCACCAACCCCTCTTTGATGAGCACCAACAATAGAAGGAATGAAGAACCAACACCAGATAACTCGCTAACACATGCAAGAAATAAAGAAAGTGTGACAACAACAATCAATATATTGCTACAAAGCATTAAATGTATCCCACCTAATAATTACCACACACATTTTATCGCCCACCAGATCTCCTTTTGATTGTCATTCCATCACATTATCAAAAAGATAATAATACTATATTTAATTTACAATAAGTTTTTATAATATCATATATAATTAAATTATTTATTTAAAAATAATAAAAAACAAATATA
This sequence comes from Sequoia sempervirens, assembly GCA_007258455.2. Taxonomy (NCBI): domain Eukaryota; kingdom Viridiplantae; phylum Streptophyta; class Pinopsida; order Cupressales; family Cupressaceae; genus Sequoia; species Sequoia sempervirens. Next base: position 58,864 of record VDFB02257601.1, on the reverse strand, counting down.
TTATTAAAAAACCTATTACATATAATTTTATTATATAAAACTATAAAATTAGAATAGACTTCAAGAAAATAAATGCCCATACTTATAACATGTTAACATATAAAATGTAATATTTATAATTTTATTAAATAAAACTATAAAATTATAGTCATAACATATTAATGTATAATGCAAATTACTTCACAATCAAAAAGTAAATAAAAAAAAACTAAAATCATTTCCATTTTGACTAGTTGTAGTGCAATGGTAAGAATAAAGGGCACGGGCAACTTGACTTGAGGGTTCAAAGGCTTTGGTACACTAATATGTATTTTCTATTATTCTCTATAAATAAAATTGCATATTTTGTTAGAGGTTCAAAGGCTTTGGTACACTAATATATATTTTCTATTATTCTCTATAAATAAAATTGCATAATTTTCAAGCAAATTTATTTTGTTAGAGGTTCAAAGGCTTTGGTACATTAATATGTATTTTCTATTGTACTTTTTTATTTTATATTAATTTTTTTAAAAAAAATTCTATTATTTTCTATAAATAAAATTAATTTCCTTGAATTATATTTTTAATTAACATTAGTCTTATTTTGATATCATTTTAGATTAAATAAAATAATCAATAATGTGCCTAATATTATTTATATAATTTTAATTAACTGATTAATTTAGATGTTATAAATTAATAAAATTATGTAAACAAAATACTCATAAATTACACTAATACACATAATCGACATCGACCAAAAAATTACAATGCATCATCATATTATAAAACACTTACATTTATGTCTATGAAAAATTGTCTTCTCACTTCCATATGACCAATCAAATCTCTTACTATTATCTAAAATCTCAATATCTTTTTAATGTGAGAAAAACCCAATACTTTTAAAAATAGTTTTCACTCTTGTTCTATACCAGCTATTCATAAATAATTTGAATAACCATCACTTGATTTTGATTTTTTTTTCAATTCACAACCATTGACTTAATCAACCAAGAATCTTCCAGATAACCTTGAAGGGTCGACTTCATAACTTCTCCAACCACTATAATAGTGATGACTTCACACCACCGGTCATATGCTTACACTAAAAAGTGGTAAGATCCCAATGTTAGGACTCAAACCTAAACCTCAAGGGTTCATTCGTGATGGACTTACCTACGTTTCCCTTTTGGGTATCAAAGGCTACATAGTCCGTACACCAATGACATAGAGAATTCAGCCTCTTCTCTTGTATGAGATCTTGATCTTGCCTTTAAATCATGACTATTCATTAAACATATACATTCCAATTACTCCAATTACAATAGAATAATAACAACACATTCCGACCAAGTCTTGGTTCCACACCAATCATTAGTGGACAAACACACAAAAGCACATAGAGATCAATATCATTCCAAAATCTTCAATTCATAGTGATTGACTCAAACATACATCACTTATTCATAGGGTGACTCACTCATACACACATCACAAGTACAACAATGACTAGCTCATACACATCATAAGTACAATCATGACTAGCTTACGTATACCTCACAAGTATAGTGTGACTTGCTCATGCACCCATCAAAAACATAATGTGAATAACTTAAAAATCACATGTTCACTTAACAATCAACTAGTAAAATAGAAGTAGATGCAACCTATTACATGCATCATCCCACTACCTTGTTCACAATCACATAAGCTAGTAAGATCCCATATAAAAAAAATGTCAATGCATCCCATACTACATCATGGGTCCCATAATTTTCCCAATCCACCCCCATCTATGATGAAAACCACATATCCCATAGTACTTGATGTCATCACTAGCAAGGGCATAAGTATGAAAATGTGCACAATACTTGAGGTCATTTACACAAGTACATGGTGAGTGACTAACACACACAATAATCAACTAGCAATAGGAAGTAGATGCGATACAAATGTAGGAATATTTTCATTACCTGGTTCACAAACACCTACTATTGTAGTGCACCCCAACTAAAAAAGGAATGTCAGTGCATCCCACACTACATTGTAGGCCCCATTTTTTTGCCGATCCTTTGCACCAAGTATGATGATGGAAAAATATCTCAAACTACTTGCAATCATCATTGAATAAGGAATAATTGTGGAAAAACACATCACATAAGGACATTAATTAACTTCCCACAACTAAGAGAACCATTGAGATGCTAGATTCAAATGTATATTGCCCTTAGGCAATCGATGACAAGTTTTTCCAACTTAGAAGGGGGTAGCTTTAAGCATATAACACCATGTGGCCTTGGTGATATGTTGATTAGCTCCTTCACAACATGGGTAGCCCCTGACATCAATCACCTTTTTGCGACAACCAACTAGACCCAAAAGATATAATAGATAGATCTAGGCATCCATAAATTGCATGGTACTAGTGACAACCAACCACTCTTTTAGTGTAACATGGATAAATCTTGGTATCATCACCTCAATACTACTAGTGAAATGTAATGCCCAAAATTTACACAAGGGCATAAACACAACTAACATATATATATATTTTTTATTTGTTTCTTTTTTTATAAAGCTCACAAACATTAACCAGTTGAAGTAAGTTGAAATGTCTACGCTCGTTAACTAGCTACATGCACCGAATGATTTTGTCCAATCAATGACATCATTGGCATGTAGTTCGATGGAGGGGAGTGGATAATTAAACGAGAGGGGCAAATGGAGACCATCACACACAAATACAAAAAAAGAAAAAACTAACAAAATTTACGTTAACATCAAATTCGAATTTCAAGTACATAACTAAATAAGATATGTATATTTTACTCTAATTATAAAATTTTAATATATATTATTATTATTATTATTTATTATTATTATTATTATTATTTAATTTAATGATCCACTTAACCTTAAAAATAAACAAATATATATATCCTCTATGAAATAAGTAAATAATTATAAGAATAAGAAATAACCCATATAAATAAACATTCATGAATTCTCTTACATTTTACCTATTATTATTTTCCTTTAAATAAGGAGGTTAGAGGATAATAAATAAAGGAGGACTACCTTTTATGAGAATTACCTAATATTACGTGGGCCTCTTTCCTCACATATACACTAGATTCCTTTTCCTAAGAGGGTGGGAATATATTCCCCTCTCTTTAAATTAAAGATTAGAACTTATTACATATGTAAATTTTTACCCACCATAACGATAAAACCCAACTATTATTATCATACGTGTTCTTTTAAAAGTTTAATATACTAATAAACATCTTTACTAATACGAAAACCTATGATTTAAAATCAAGCCGGAATTCACGATTCCCTTTTTCTTCACTTAAAGATTAAGAACTTTAAAAAGAAACTATATTTTAATACGTGGGGCTATTCATGATTTTGGCTTATTTAAAAGCCTCCATTTGAATTTCAATTGCAATTAAAACATACTGATAAGGGGATTTCTTAGACTTCACTCCAGCCAAATAACTAATGGTAGGATGTGAAAAATTATATTTATCGTAACAATGTTGATGTAAATTATTTTATTCCGAAGCAACAGGGAAGAAGCTACATTTGGTGACTCAGCCCTAATTTAGGGGCACGAGAATTTGCATTAGATAAGAGGCTTTCTCAGACGCTAAAGTTTACTGTCGGAGGCTGCCAACAACCGTATAGTTACTAAATTTACCCGCGCAAGATTTGCAAGAGAAAATCCAACTATGATTATTAATTTATTTATTTATATTATTATTTTATTTTTTTATTGTGTACGTGGGAGTTATCAAACTCACGACCATTTTTTTTTTTTTATTCGAGATAGAGGGCATGGTGAGGGACGTGGAACATTCCAATGGAGTTGAATAAAATTTTGCGTCCATTTTGAAAACAGTGGTTAAAGCGCCAATTCGAATCTCAAGAGTTTAGGTCAGCGAAAGGATCACATTAGGGGAGAGGGCCCAATAGTCGTGCGGGGTCCAATAGTCGTGCACCCAATCGTACATATAATACCCAATAGTCGTTTATATAATGTTTATTAGTTGTGAATTGACTACCCATAATTAAACAAAATGTATGCTTTTGATCTAAAAAACAACCAATCATGTGATACCACATCAGCGCTCAACTACTCATGATGTAATGCACGAGAATTGGTCTCACTATTTTTTGGGGCCTTTTTTGGACACCTTGACAAAAATGCATGCTGATGTGGCATCATATTTGATGATGTGGCCTGAAACCTTAGTTATAAGCAGAGAACTTGCCAAGTAAGCTGCTGTAAAAAATTGGGAGTGATTTGAAATTTCAACGTAGGATAATTAGAAGCGCGAAGTTAGGGTGCACGACTACTGGGCCCTCTCCCCTAGTGGGTCCGAGAAAAATGAAACCCTATCGTCTAAAATACACTTCATTTGCAGAAACAAAATGGTTGACTGGCCGACATATCTGTTACAGCCACGAGGGAAAGTCCAAATAGTGGCACGCAGGGGAGGGTAAAGGCGCCTCTGTCCTTTGTTGAAGAGCTTGAGCGGCTTACTGGCCATTGGCCGTGAGTATACCCTTTGCTTGTTTTGTTTTTATTTTATTTCCATTTTAGCGTTATTCTTTTCCTGCATTTATTTTGTTTTAACATGTAACTTATTTATTTAAGAACACCCATTAGTAGGCTGTGAATTTGTTTTACTCTCTTTTTTTTTGAAGGGGGGCTACCAGAAGACCATTTTATTAGAGCTCCACTTCAGACGTCATGAACAAAGGAGCGGAGGGAGAATCACACAGGCTCTCAACATGATAGCTATTTTATTTATGGATGCTTATGTTGATATAACTCTGTTCCTATATCTATATTATCATACATTTAGAACTTAAGACACTATATTTCTATTTTTCTATATCTATATGGTTATATGTCTATTTGCACAGAAATATCTCTGTAATATCATACATTTAGATCTTAAGATACTGTATTTCTATTTTTTGCTATATCTGTGAGGTTATATGTCTGTTTGCACAGAAATGTCTATTTAATAATCTTAGATTTAGTTGTTTGCAATAATTAATCTTCGTCTTACATAAGGGTATACACAGGAAAACTCAGAGTATTCAACAAAACCTTAACTTACAGAATGATATAATATGCTACCAATATGCTCATTACAAGGAGTTGTTTAAATAAACTGCATATAGCTGCTGCAACTAATCATTTTATATTTCTTTTTGAACTATAAAAATAAAAAATAAAGATCACTAAAACAACTTGATACATAACTCTCTCTATTCTGTTTTTTTTTTTTTGAAAGGTGCACATCTTAAATTTTGAAGAGCTCTTTTTTTTTTTTACAGAATAACAGGGTGTGGTTTTAAATTCAGAATAACCCCTTCTTTCACTCTTACAAGGTAAATACATAACTTCATAGAGCAAGGAAAGTAACATTTACAGCTCAGTGGATATTCTTCATTCATCACATTCTAATAGCAACATTCAATCCTACTCTAAGTTAAGTAAGATGTTCTCATTTAAAACAGTAGCCATTTTGCTCAATATATTGACAGGAAATCACTTTCATGCATATTATTATCTATTTTATTTATTTTTATATACCAATAAAGTTTTGAGTTCTCTTCTCATACAGCATACTAAACATAACCAATAGTCGATAGACCAAGCAAAATAATAAATGTTTTCCAAGTATGATTTCAACTTCCTCTTTTCCTTTTAAATGACAACATAAAAAAAGACTATAAGCATTTACATAATATCTTCTCTTGCTTACAAAATGACTCATACTAAACAAAACAGTAATATGACTAAAATGACTTCACACATGCTCTTTACAATAGCCTTTCATGGCTATGACATTCACTAACATTATCCATATGATACATAGGCATTCCAATAGCTTTTAAAGCTCCTTCCAATCTGCAAAATACACAAAAACTTTTCTCTAGAGGCCAATGGGGAGCTCACCTCCCAACCTTTGGTTGGAATACCAACCACCCCCGAACTAGGAGGCACCTTGGGAACCGGGTACATCCATGCAAGCCAACATTTTTAACACACAAAATACACACATAAACTTATACACACCCACCCAATGGAATTTTCACATAACAAAGAGTTCATTTTGAACCCAAAAATGGGGAATGGGGGTGGACTACGCACTCCATTTTGGGAACTCAAAAGTAAACACTATGAACAACAATCACCAAACTTTTCAACCCCTTCATTTCAATCCTTCTCATTTTCTTATCCACCCCAACCATCCTTCACATTTCACAAAACATAAGGGTACTCATACCCATCTTCTAACCTCTCCTTTTAAGGAGGAAAAACATGTCCCCATGGAGGTTCCTACTCCAACCATCCCCAAACTTGGGATGCTCTTCCCAAATTTGGGTGAGCTTATCCCATTACAACCCTTTTTCCCAACAAAACTCATACAAAGAAAATAAAACAAAAGAAAACAACACTTAAGATAAAGAATTTCAAATACACAATCACATGTACATAGTGCATACAAATTTAACAACATAATAAGCAAAAGGGTTTGGTGACCCTACCTTAATCCAAGCTTTGGAAGCAAGTGATGAGGATGAGCGCAACTCCTCCAAGCTTGCTTTCCAATCCATCAAGCCAAATCCAAGAGCTCCCAAAAATCACAACTCCAAAACAAAGAATGCCCAAAAGAGAACCCCCAAAACCCTTGTTCTTAGTTTTTCTTATAGAATCTCAAGTTTGAATTTCCTTTGAATGGGGGAAGCGACATTTGTCACTCACCCATTCACCCTCCCAAGCACATTCACCCATGTGTGCTCTCACATGTGTGAGAACTTGGGGGACTTCCAAGACATCATAGAGAAGTGGGAGTGGAAAGGGACTAGTCCCCTTCCCACTTCTCAAAACCTTATTTTCGCCAAACTTTTTTAAGGCCTCAAAAAGGGTGCCCAATCATGAAACTAACTCAACATTATAGGCTGAAAAGGTACCTAACCGATAGGTACTTGACCTAGGGACCTTAAATCAATAAAAACACTTAAAAAACTCAACTTTACAACCTTCAGAAAGTGCCCTAAGGATCAAATCCGAGTTTGTCCACTTGGGTGGACAACTCACCACTTAATGGATTGACATGGGAATTAAAAACCAATTTACAAACATGCACAAATACATCACAAAGAAAAATACATTACAAAATGGAACTATAGTCCCTTCATATGGACTATAGCTCGGCTTCACTGGTAAACTCACTGAGGGTTCCCAAAGGTCACCTCCAATTTCCATTGGCCATGGAAAGTGTACCTGCACACTCGATGCACACGTTAATCCATCCAATAAATCATATATCAAAACATTTGAATCACTATTTCATATAATCAAGTTTCATAATTTCACATAGTATATATATCTCACATCATAACTGGAACAAACACTAATCACATATTATATCCAATTCTTTTTACCTTAATTTTCAATTTCTTCAAATTATATATATGGTTTATTCACAACACATATTTCATTTGTTCATCATTTCAAAATTCAATTAAACAACCATAGTAACTAGCATAAATTCAGGTCAACCATTAAAGTCATCTAACTAAGCATGTAGCATCATAATCAAATCATCATAAGAACTCAAATGTCTAAATAACATAGTCAAATCAGCATAAGAACTCAAATGTCTAAGTATCATGTCATCAAGAGTATCTCTAAGCATAATCAATAACCACAACTCAAAATAGTTTAAATACTCGGTGTATCATAGGGGTAGGCCTCACATGAAAGTTGATTGATCCTCAAGATACAACGAATAGCTACAAGGATTCGTCACTAGCACAATATTAGTGACATCCAACTAAGCACTCATGAATCATACTCAGTTCTAACATGTGGGGATCTTATAGCCAAGTCACATAATCTACACATCAAAATGGTTCACAAATACTGGTCAACTAGACCTAGATATATGTCAAAATCAAGTGCTCAATGATCCTATACATAGAGTCATATAGGTTTGAGGTCAAGTTTTACAAACACATAAGAATCACATTGAACCCACATGAGTTGGCCTCTACTCAACACATATAAAAAAAATACCAACTTATAAAATAATCAAATCCATTTGCTTCATTCAATTGATTATCTAAAAACATAATATTTGGAAGTGCATTATCTATTAGATGTAAGTTATCAAGTTCCTTAAACTCATTCATAACCATCTAATGCAATTTTTAGCATCATGTTGAAGCATATTAAAGAGGGAAGGTCAGATAAGTTTAGGAACAACCCCAAACCTTGGAGTTATTTCCTAAGTCCTCCTCTACAAACCTGGGTCATAGAGGCATCCTTTGCTCAAGAATTTCCTACATACCCTATTTCAATGAGATCAGAGTCCCATGTATTTATCCTCACCTTAATCTTTTAAAGAACATGAATATAGGTTCCTTTGCACAAGGTTTCCTAACCACTATTTAAAGTAACTTTCCTCCTATAAGGGAAATCGAAGGAATACTATACAAGGAAAATCCATACAAGGGACTAAATCCAAACAATGTGACAAATCATTGTCTTCCAATACACATTCCCAAAACAAGCCATAACTCACAAGTTTTATTGATTACTATTGCATATCCATATAGGGTTCCTTTTAAAGATTCCCAAAAAGGTAACCAAGGTCTTAATTTATACCTCTACACCATTATAGTTCATAATTCAATGTAAACATCCTAGAGTCTCTTATAGGCACATCTCATAGTGCAAAGGCTAGGCTGAATTCTTATCAACAAGTTCTCTTGTTTGCACAAACCCATTAGGATAAATGAAGATCCAAACTCGTTCCTTACAACCTCATTCATATTTCCCCAAAGGTATGAGATGCTACAGTTATTGATGCCAACAAATATGATAGTTATCTTATCTTAATATGACGACACTAATAAGTCACAAGGTTTAGTTATAAACATATATTTAAATAAATAGACATTATTACCCACTTGTGATATCAAAACTTCCAAATGGAATTCAAGTTCCATTATCATCACACTTATACCAACAATTATAAACATTACTAAAATTCATATTAGGACATTCTTCTAGGTAGAAAATGAACTACACCAACCTAGCCACAGAAAAATTACTTAACTTCAAAGGACTTACAATAATAATTATATTGTTTCTTTAAGCTTGATTAATGGTGGGGTCATACTTAAGACCATTTTCGACCTTCTAGCCAGTAGTTCATGATAGAATAATGCATGTGCTCAATCATATAAATAGTAGTAATATTCTTAACCTTTTTTATTTCATTTACCCTTAGTATAACACCACATATATATCTATTACATGCCTCATAGATCTTGATGACCTCACCTTGTGGTTAAGTACTTGATACACATTGTTGATTATAGCCATGGTGATATCAAGACTTCTCTCTCTATTCTACAATGACCTACTAAATCTCACTAGAAGGGACCTACACAATCATATGATATAGCTCAATGTGTTATTTTATGTAATTTATTTGAAGGAAAGGAAATCAAACTATTTGACTACCCAAATTGAGAATATATATTTAAATGTTCTACTAATTCTATTATTTTGGTAATAGTAGCATGCCCAAGATCATTCATTAAATATGTTCCAATATGAAGAACATTCAATTACATTGTCTAAATTGTTTATGACTAAAGTCATATATACTTGCAATATTTTTAAGGAGTAATGACATGCACAGTTATCTTATTTAATATATTAGAATTGGTTCTTAGTATACATATTCATTTGCATATTAGTGTTCACATGCATAGGGATATCATGTGTTCCACAATTTATCTAAGTGAATATATGAATTTCATTATTCATATATGCACCATAATACTAGCACTTGCGCTAGAAGGGGTGCAAGGGTTACGCTAATAGAAAAGTATATGTAATTTAACATGCTTAGGAGGTATATTCTTTATTTTTCTTTAAGAACTGAAGCTCAAAATATAAAAACATATAGAGAACACCTTTTACATGTTTTGCATACTAAGGAGAAGGAAACCTAAAGGCTTCTTCAATCTAATTTATATCATGCTGGTAAGGTAATATGATGAGAATCCATCCTCAATCAATAAAATCAACAAATAAACTATTAACTAAATTGCTAGAAAATTAAATCCTAAACACAATTACACCCAACTAGTAGGAAGTACAAGGGGTGGTGGGCCTAGCTTGATTGGCTAAAGCATCCTATTGCAGGTAAGAGGTCATGAGGTCTACTCTCCCCACCATCCCCGTGGTACCAGAGGGCGTGTTGCGCCAACACCACCGGTCACATGAAAAAAATTTACTAGGTGCACTGCAGTTTATAGGGGGATAGACACCTGACCAATTATTGCAATCTAAAAAAAAAACTAGTAGGAAGTACAAATAAAGTATACAACCATGCCATGTTCTTGAATAAGTGATAAGAGCAATTACATGAAATTTATGACTTGCCATTGCATATAGCTTTATGAAACAAAACAAATGAAAAATAGAAATTGTTGAGCCATAGTTTTCCTTAAGAGAAATATATACAATTGCAATAATAGGCATGTTTGTGAGATATCATATACAATTAGCTTACCTTGAATTGCTAAAAATGTTGATTTATTCCAACAATTCTAAAAACTTGCAAACCCAAATCAAAATGATCCAATGAGAACAACCAATGAGCATGGTAATCATACTCGAAAGAATTTTGTAGTGACTTGATGGCATTCAATGTCTTTGAATCCTATACAAAAATATAGTAGATGTCTTTTTGGAACTTGGGCTTAACCAATTTACTCAGTACATAAGCCCTCAATCATATATCAATTACAAGTTCTAGAGAAATGTCACCATTTGCATCAAAATTACTTAGAAAACTTCTTCCCTTCAATCATTATGGACATAGTGTGCTAGCTCTTTCTCGACTGATAGTATTCTTACAACTACATCCAAATTGAAAAATTTATTTGTCAATATTTTGGAATTAAATTTTGGTGTAGATAAGGCTACTGCTTCTGAACATACACATCACTTAGTGGGTCATCCAGAGAAAAATTCTTCCTTCAATCATTATGGACATAGTGTGCTAGCTCTTTCTCGACTGATAGTATTCTTACAACTACATCCAAATTGAAAAATTTATTTGTCAATCTTTTGGACTTAAAGTTTGGTGTAGATAAGGCTACTGCTTTTGAACATACAAATCACTTAGTGGATCATACAGAGAAAAATTATTCCCTTCAATCATTATGGACATAGTGTGCTAGCTCTTTCTCGACTGATAGTATTCTTACAACTACATCCAAATTGAAAAATTTATTTGTCAATCTTTTGGACTTAAAGTTTGGTGTAGATAAGGCTACTGCTTCTGAACATACACATCACTTAGTGGATCATACAGAGAAAAATTCTTCCCTTCAATCATTATGGACATAGTGTGCTAGCTCTTTCTTGACTGATAGTATTCTTACAACTACATCCAAATTGAAAAATTTATTTGTCAATCTTTTGGACTTAAAGTTTGGTGTAGATAAGGCTACTGCTTCTGAACATACACATCACTTAGTGGATTTGGATGCAAGTCACACTCCATAAAAATATTATTAATGTCATTGTATAAGCATGAACTATATCATTGATTTGGTCAATGCAAAGAAAAAAAAAATTACACTCTCTCCAAAAGTATGGGAAAAAATGGTAACAAAAAAATGTGTTGCACATAAGTGATACCAACTCATTTCTACCTATTTGCAGTCTACCCTCTTAATGTGTCACAATTAAACTCCATGGACTACTGCTAGCACCAAATAAATACACATACATGTGATACAATTCAATTTTAATTAATAGATTTTTTTTTAAATCTTAAACAAACTAGATACAATTTTAAGAAAAATTATCCTCTCTCCAAAAGTATGGGCAAAAATGGTAACAAAAAAATGTGTTGCACATAAGTGATACCAACTCATTTCTACATATTCGCAGTCTACCCTCTTAATGTGTCACAATTAAACTCCATGTACTACTACTAACACATATAAAACTTTACCCAAACCCAACACATTTTAGGAGGAACCCAAGAGACTAGAGGTATTGATTTCTTTGCATTGCAATCACTTGATGTGGTTAATTTATTTGTGGATACAAAAACACAGTAATTATCTCGAGTCTTTGGATAACTCCTAATGTTAGGAAGATCCAAGCTAAAATGGATCTCCATGAAGCATGTTAGCCAAGCTAGAACTTTAAAAGTTCTCTTAGCAAAAATGAGATTTGGGGTTCTAATATAGCATGGCAAGAATGCAATTTAAGAGATCAAAAAATAAATGTAGCAATTTTGTGCTCACCTAGCCCATGGCAATAGGTAATAGGTTGTAGATTAGATCCACAAAGGTAGAATCTACATGAATTCTAAAAAAGGTAATTCATTTGTAAACACTCACTTTCAAATTGCAAGACACCATCTTCATGGATACACTTGTTTCATCGGCCCCCACTCCCATATAAAAGTTACCAAAAACTATACTCTACAAATAAAAGAAATTAAAGAATTCCACTGTCAAAAACCAAACAATAGTGTAAAGAAGTGTACCTACTTATTTAAATTGTAAGTGTCTGGTTATAGAAATAAACAAATTTGAGTGCTAATGTATAGGGTTTGAATGAAAGCATAGACCTTAATTGAGACCTGGGGATTGAAAGGGTAGTTGGCATGCCTCAAAGCAAGAGAAAACACAAAAATGAGCAGGGAAAAACATAGAAGGAACAAAATGACATAACATTGGCATGGAATCCCTTTTTTTTCCATAGACATCATCGCCATAGGAGCAATCCTCTTCAATGACATTGTACTGAGGCCACCCTCTGGTATTGGGATTCCTCTTCAATGGAATTGTTGGAAATTGTGTGTGAGTGGTGACTAGAGTAGTGTGAGGGAGAAGTGATGGGTATCAATATGGGTGTCAACTGGAATGACATCTTTTCACATGATGGGGCTCTGCAAGAAGTAGAGCCCTAGTATACTCATCACATCTGAATTTGATTTCACATGCATTTTGAGAACCTATCTAGCCACCTACATTAGGGTTTTTTGAGACAAGATTCAAAACTATGGTCACATTGGAGCCATTTGGGTTCTTTGCTCAAGTTTTGGGGGCGGGATTTGAACCTGCTATGTAACAAAAACCATGTTGGGTTTGACTGCTTGTGTTTCTCTACTGTCAAGTTGAAGAAGTCTCCTTTTACTCTTGATAAAAATTTGGCTTGGAAGTGAACAACCATGGGATTTGAACCCTCGACACTTCACCTCTAATCTTGGGTATGGAGGCCAAACCAAAGTTTTTACAACATAGTGAATGGGATCGAAGTTTGGAATGAGCCTTGTAGGAAAAGATGAAATTCTTTTGTGGAAAAGGGTCTGCCTTTGACCACTAAATCTTGTCTCCTTATTTGGGTAGATAAACGTGAAAAAAACATTAGGAAGCATTCGACTGTGGAGAGTGTCTCTCCATTTCTCTATAACCCTCTTTTCCAAGATCGCAAGCCTTGTCCACATGCCTACGAATTCATCGATAATCCTTTTTTTTCCTTGAAATTTTGAGCTAAATAATTGTCTCCATTAGATCTACAAAGATGGAGGTGTTGGTTGGGTTTGTATTGAGTATGCAAGACTCATCCTTGGTTTTGAAGGCATTAATGCTTAGTGGACACCACATCACATATTATAAACATGTATTATCCAACAATTTTTAGTTACCACCATTTTTAGTTTGCCAACTGTTATAGATGTTTCTCTCATGTAAAACCTTTTTTAAATTATTATCTGCCACTGTTTGGCACTTGTTCTATTTGTATTGACATATGTCCAAAGTCCTCTTCATTCAACACAGCTGTGTGTGGTTTATATTATGCATTGTAAACAAAAATAAAATTATTTCTTCATATTTTTTACTTGTACATTGCTAGGTTGTTCTGGATGCAAGGATCCTATAGGATGATGTTTTAACCCAAAAGTTGTCGGTGTCACTTTTTTTCTCTTAAATACTGTTGTAATGGGAAGATTTCTTAGCTTTGGAAAGGTAAATGTCATAATATAATGTAGGCATATTGCAATTTTTCTTCAATCGTGCACATGTATTTAAAATATTTGGGTTTAAGAAACAACTGATTTTAAGAGCAATAATGTTACTAAACATCAAGAGAGAATTGTAATGTCAATTTTGTTGATTTCTAATGAATGAATCAATATTTTTTTATTGTTGTAGAAATGTTCTGTTCAGTTTTGTTATGTTTAATGTTATCGCTTGTTCCATGTTATAATTTAACCCAGTGTTTTATGAAATGACTACTTTTGAAATAATGTATCTTTGCAACTAGTTTATTCTTTAAAACCAACAATCAGTATCAAAGCATCATGAAGTTAGAAACTTTGTGTCTTTTATGAGAAGATCTAATATTAATACCATAACCACTATGCATATTATCACTACTCTGTATATCCCTTGTTGATTGTGGCAACAAACTGTTTCTCATTGCTTGCAAGTGAGCATTATTTGAATTTGTATTATCCACCATACGTTCTTGTAGAAGACCAATATGCAGCTACATATGAATTTGAAAGGCAACGAAGTTGACTGGTGCTAAACCCCTATTTTAACCCCTATTTTTGGAGCATAGAATGCCATCAAAGTTTACTAGTGCTATAATAGCCATAAATGCAATCAAAAAACAAGTGCCTTCATTTAAAAAATATAAACACAATTATTTTAGAATGAATTAGAACACAACAAAAAAATGATCTAGTGCATAGAGATTCCAAAAGAGAACACTCATTGAAACCATGGCAAGTGACTTACCTAAAGATTCTACAAACACAAGTCATGTTGTCAATAATGTCGATGAGAAAAATGGGCAGAGGTTTACAGGATTTTATTTTAGGGAACCCTACCAATGTAGAAATCTTTAAAATGAGATGAACCGAAATCAGTCTCCTTACAACTGTTGCTTCAATCTATTCATAGTAAACAAGAAGTGGAAAATAGATCAGGGTTGCAGGGCTATGTAAAAAAAGAGCAAAAAAGAACTTACTCAATGCCAAAGGCAGTGGAAGAAACACAAGGACTTCTACAACCTTCTCTGGAAAGGCCTTGCATCTAAATCAACATAAAAAATTCCCCCATTTTAGAAAAAATAAAACCCATAATTCAATCTTCTCCCTTGAATTAGCTCAAGATTCTGCAAAAAATCATGTTGTGTTGTCTACGATGCCGATGAGAAAAAAGGGGCAGAGTTTGCAGGAAAAATTACAATGCCCTACCACAACAGAAATGGGCAAAATTTGTAGGAAAAATTACAGAAGACCTACAACAACATATTTTTTTAATGAGACAAACCAAAACCAATTTCCCTACAATTGTTGCTTCAATCTATTCATTGTAAATATTAAACTGCATTTACATTGTCGGTAGATATTAACATAACCAACTATTTTTTGATACATTAAATGCATCAATGAGATTTGATTTATGTTGTAGGCTGCAGGGAAGTCTACTGTAAAGTTTACCCTTAAAATGGTCAAAACAACCTAGAAAAATGAAAATAGTTTGTCGGGAGCGTAAGACAAGTTTGGGAAAAATATCATACAATATATATAGCCTATTGGCTAATTATATGTATCCTTTGTCATAAATATTATTGGTTCCTCTGACTTGATACACCTACCAAAATCTCTTGAGTTTTCTCACTAGAAAATCATGATTTTCTTCTCTTATCCTCTAACATCGTATAGTTATTATAATTTAATTATGATTATGCAAGGTAAAAGAATAAACACAGTTGTCATAATATTAAGGGTTAAGACTAAACTAGTTACAATAACTTCAACTTTAAGTAAAGTGAGTATTAAATTTATAAATGGTTTGTTCCTATCTATATCAAACAAAAATTCTATTAATAGTTTCCCAAAGACTCCCTTGATCATGGATGCCTACCACTAATAAATACTATGCCATTGCACACATAATAAATAAATAAATAAAATAAGAGAAGCATGCTTGAAAAAGAAGTATTTGGTGTGATCACTCCATAAAAATCCCTATTTTATCTAAATGCTAGCTTAACTATTTGACAAATTCTTCCAACAAATATAGAAACAACAAGGTTAAAGTTTTATCTTTTAATTCAATGCCAAACTTATAAGTTAGGGATCTAGTTACTCAATTGGTAACTGCTTGCAAGGTTTAGGGAAATCAACACACTCATCACCAGTTTGCAACTAAGATTTATATCAATTTTGTATAAACCCCACCCTCAACCTATTCTCTACAAATTGAACACTTCCTTATAAAGAATAAATTGACACATAATGAGGCTAAGAGAAATGTAAGGAACATATAAAAAAAATTGTGCCTTTTCTTGGGATATCATTTTTTATAACTTCATAGTGTATAATGGGAATGCTCAATATTTCATACACAACCTAAATTGACTAGATTAATTATTCTTTAGCTACATATTTTATACACAAACCCTAAAACAACTAGATTAATTATTATTTACCCGCATAAATGGATCATTCAAATTTGATATCATGTTAGGAATACTCAACCCTAGGGACAACAATGTTGTAGATATTTGTATTGCAAGTGTTGAAATCTGGCTATAATTTCTTTGAGCCCTGCTTTGCATGGCATGTTGTTGTAGGCCTTAAAACAATTTAGAAATCACAAAATATCTCTTAAAATGTTCTTTAAAAATAACACCCCTTATTATTATACAAGTGCATGTGAAAGGAAAAATAAATTGAGCAAAGGAAAGAACTAATCAATGAGCATTGTTTGAATGAAAAATATTACCAAAGAGAGAGTAGCCAAACCAAGCACCACCAAATGCAAAGGAGACACAATAATTTGATAAGGGGAAAAAACAAGAAAAAGCCCCAATATTATGAATGGAGGCAAAATGCCTAAGAATGATACAAAGAGAGAGAGAGCACTTAGCCTTAAGCTTACTTGCTTGAATGAAGAATGAGAGGAGAGGCACCTCAATATATAGAGGTGAGAAAAGGAGTTAGAATTAGAAAGTAACTCCCAACTCAATGAATTCCACCATTCATTTATGTGTGTGCAAGTTGTCAAAAGCCTCTTAAGGAGGAGCTACAAATAAATAATTACAATTAAATAATAACCTTTACCAAGTAAAGATTAATCTTCTAACATCCCCCCATAAGCTTTACTTGGGGAGTTTACATCAAACCCTTCAATGGGTTGTAATCCTAGATTTTTACAATGAAAGAAAAAGATATCTTTATGAAGAGGTTTGGTGAGAATATTTGCCACTTGAACTTCACCTTTACAATACAAAAGAGAAATTTGTTTTTTTTCTTCACTGTACTCTCTAATGAAGTGATGTTGAAGAGCAATGTGCTTGGTCCTTGCATGAAAAATTAATTTCTTTGCTAAATAAATAGCACTTTGATTATCACAATATAAAGGAGTAGGATCCTTTTGAGGTAGACAAAAAAATTTCAAGTAATCTTCTTAACCATAATGCTTATTTGGATGCATTTGTACAACCTTAATATTCAACTTTTGTAGAACAAAGAGAAGTAGATTGTTGTTTCTTACTATTCCATGAGATTGCACTTGATCCAACAAAGAAACAATAACCACAAGTGGATCTCCCGTCATTGGGATCACCTCCTAAATCTGAATTAGTATAACGCTTTAAAGAAAAATGACAATTTGCATCATAAAAAAGACCAAGATTAAGAGAACCTTTAACACACACACACACACACACACACACACACACACACACACACACACACACACACACACACACATATATATATATATATATATTTGCAACTTAAAATGATTTTGTTATGGTTTAGACATAAATCTAGAAACCAATCTAACATTATAAGAAATATCAGGTCTAGTAAGAGTTAGATAATTCAAACCACCAACTAATTTCCTATAAAATAATCAAATTGTTAGAACTAGAAGTGATAATTAAATCATCAAATTATAAAATAATAATCACAATATCATTTTCACTATGCTTAAATATATAAATTTGGATAATTTTTACTCCTAATGCAACCTTGAGATAGAAAGAAAGCATTAATCTTAGAATACCATTCTCTAGGAGATTGTTTTAAACCATAAATTGATTTGTTTAATTTGAAAACAAGATTTTCATTACCTTCCTTAATGAAACCCAAAGGTTGAGACATAAATTTCTTCATGTAAATCACCGTTTAAAAATTCACTTTTAACATCCATTTGATGAATAGGCCAATGCATATGAGAAGCTAAATCAAGAACTAATTTAATAGTTGGCATCTTAGCTACTAGAGCAAATGTTTCATTATAATCTAAGCCTTCAACTTGAGAGAAGCCCCTAGCAACTAATCTAGCTTTAAACTTTCTAACTTCATTATTTGCATTAACATTAGTTTTATACAACCATTTGCATGAAAAAAGATTCTTACCTTGAGGTAAGGGAACTAAATCCCAAGTTTTATTAGCAATTAAAGTATCATATTCTTCTTGCATAGCCTTTTGCCAATGAGGTTGATCTTTAGCTTGTTCATAAGTTTGAGGATCATTTGAATGCATAATGTTAGACATCAAAGCATAATTATAATAATTCGCCTATCTAGTTTTAGATTGATTCATTCTAGCTAAAATATCTTCACTTTCTTGCATCATTTTTTTAAACCATTTAGGCTTTCTTTTAGTCATAGAAGTGTCATCACTAGAAGAAGAATCATGAGGAGAAATTTCAACATTTTCATCATCACTATCACTATGAGTAAGAGATGCACTAGGAGGGTTAAGAGAAGATTCAACTTGAGGATTATCCTCCACAACAATAACTTTATTTTGAGAAGATTCAATATCATGCACCTTAGAACAATCATGAACACCATTTTTAGCAATGCATACATCTCTAGCATCTTTAACTTTGTTAGTAAGAGGATTATAAACTCTATAAGCTTTAGAATGCTCATCATAACCAACAAAAATATGATAAGAAGATTTAGAAGCTATTTTTTGCCTCTTTTGTTTAGGTTTGTGAATATAAGCAATTGAACCAAAAATCCTTAAATGCTTAAGATTGGGCTTCCTACCAGACCAAGCTTCTTCAAGAGTTATGTCCTTTAAGGCTTTAGTAGGATTCCTATTAATAATGTAAGTAGCACAAAACATAGATTCTACCCAAAATTTATAAAACATATTTTTACCATGTAACACACATCTAGCCATTTCAACAATAGTTCAATTGATGGTCAAAAGTAACACATCAACGTTAAAACATAATATCTCTACCCTATTTCTCCTAAAAAAGACAAATGATCTAAAAGCATCTATCTTCCAAGGTCTTTGTAGTTGGTTCTCTGTTGTGTTGTTATCATTCAATGGTCCATGCAACCATAATATTCAAGGCTTCTGCTGGTAAATGAGTACAAACTGGATAATACAAAGTAATTTAATGTTGGGGGTTTAAATAAACAACAAAAAAAGATCGATCAAGGCTTGGGACAACAAACATGAACACATATTTCTTTTAATTCAGAAATGTAATTCTTATAATGAGCACTTTTCCTAATCAACTAAAACTATAGAACAACACAATTTATGAAACAATCCATACCATTGCATCTATTGACAATGCATATTTAGAGCATACAACCATTCACCATCACTTTTTTTTTAAACCTTTTCAATAACGAAGTACCACAAGGTCATTACCAGAATTAACAGATCAACAAATATCAAGAAATATCATCCATAGATAATGCAATAAAATGAATTCAAATTCAGAGTCTTCTATTGATTTCCATCAAATAAGAAACGCTTATGCCCAACAAGATACACTGGTATATGAATGACCATTGTTTATCAACATCATCGTTAAACTTCACAACTTCTAAAATAAAACTACTTATATTAAAACTGTAAAAAGTATTTAAGTATCTTGCATAAAAGTTGTAAAAACTTAAAACTATCTAGTCTCTCTAGGTATCCAATCTGAATTCAATCAACCAACCTTTACAATGAGGAGATAATTCTAAAATATAGACAAAATTAGCATCAATCTCTCCTATCAAAAATTAAGATCCATAAATCTGGGGCCCAAATCCACAATTATAGGGACGCCCAGTTAAATCCAAGTGTTCTCTCTATTGAAATTGTAGGAGCTAAAAAAGGTACACCGCATGCTTCTTCAATCAAAACTTGACTGTGAGTTCCAACTTTGTCCTTTGTTGATCACCATGATTTATCTCTGAATTACCAAAATTGATCTGGAGTCGTCCATCTACTCAAAACTGTCATGAAAGTGTTGTTGTCCAAAAAGGTACCTGAAACCATTTCCTTTACTTGTCATCCTCATGAGGAATCCATTGATACTAATCATAATTCCATAAAATTTGTTTCAATGTATCATCATCAGGTCCATTGACCTAGACAACTTTAAACTTTGAGTCTTCAAATTTCTTCTCCACTGCAACAACAAGATTGCCAACCACATGCCACATTTGATGTCTAGTAGCCTATCCATGAGTGTTAACTCAACAATATCTCATTCTTTCATTATTTTATCAAGTCTCACCTCCCAAGTATCTTTTATTTCTCCTAATGATTCAAGTCTCTAATCCAGAGGTAAAGTTTTATCAATGAGTTTTGCAATAGTATCCTCAAAGATGCCTGCCTGTTCCCATATTTCATGAATGCCCTTGAGCATAGCTATTCTTTGTTCAATGAGATTTTGTGTTTTGAAAAGAAACAAATTAGTAGCCTTTGAAATATATTCAAGGCTCTCATCACCCAAAATTTGTGACTGGACCAACTCTTCATTGGAACTTTTAGCAATCACCTTCAGCTTTCCCAAGTACTGCCCGAGCTTTTCTTCCTGTTCCCACCATTTCCTTATAGATTCTTCTATCATTTTAACCAAAGCAAGGCCTACACAATAATGTTTAAAACCTTCATCCAAATGCTTATCCATGTTAGACTTGAAAACATTGAACCAATTGTCAACCCAAGTGGCTTTCTTTTTCATTTCATTCAACCCATCCACCTCCTTATGGCTCATCAAAAAAAGGGTCTACAATGGTGTGGGCTACTCAGGAGTGGATGTAATTGAATCCTTCATAAAATCTTCATCTTTCCAACTTGAGCCTTAAGCTCATCTTTAGCTTGCTTATCCTTGATTAACCTAATCAGGTTTATCTGTTGATTTCTTGTATGTTTTCCCAAGTTGACAATGCTTATCTGATAATATTCAGCCTACAATTCTCTGTCATCCTTATCAACAATAAGGGTAGCAATTTCTTCTATCAAATCTCCCTTATCAGTCAACTTTGTGGAATGCACAACACGAGGTTTCTTCCTTGGTTTCACCTTGTCAATCTCCACTACCATCTCATCCCATGTCACTGGCTGAGTTTTTACTTGTTGTCTCTTTCTTAGATTTAGCTTGATCCAAGTGGGAGCAGTTGGCCGAGTAATCACTTGTTGAACACTAGGAGGTGTAGAAAAAATTACCTCAACGGTTTGCTGGGAAAAAGCCTTTTGTTGATCCTCTTGTTCTTTTTGTAACCGTTCTTGCTCCATTCTCTCATTTTGGGCTCTAATCTCTTCTATCTTCTTCATTTCTTCCTCTTTTCGTGTAGCCTCCTCCTCATCTTTCAACCTCTGTTCCAACTCTTTTGCATGAAGTTCTTCCCCTGCAGCTTTATCTTGTTCAACCTTTCTCTGTAGTTCTAATTCTAATGCAAGAGCCTCTTCAACTTTCTTCAATGCCTCAACAACTTCCTTTTCTTACGCTAGATCTTCAATTTTCTTTCTTTGTTCTTCTTCTTCCTGAGCTAAATGTTTAGAAGCTAATCTTTGGGCACTTTCAATTATTTCCTCCTGCTCTTTTTCAGTCAAAACTTCATTCATTTCCAATTCCTCCCCATATAGGCTTCTAGGCTCAAATCTAGTTTCTTCTTCACTAGGCTCTTCCTCAACCTTCTCCAAATATTCCTCCCATTCTGCCTTTTCTCCTTCTTGAGACAGAGTCCTTTCAGAGTTTGAGGAAGGAGGTGAGTCTATTACATTAATCATGGGAGGTATCTCCTCTTCAAAGTTGTTGTTCCTAAAGTTGATGGCATAGTAGGAGTGGTATCCTTGGTTTGTGAAGGGATAGCAGAAGGGCCTTCTTTAGTAACTTCTTCTCTAGGATATACAATAGCCAAAGGTGTGGTGCTAAGACTTGAAACAACCCCATCAACAACTGCTTCATAAGTGACTTTAGATTTCTGCAAAGCTTCATCAATCTGTTTAAATGAAACTTCTTTTAGGAGAGGCTCTTTCGTAGCTATCTCCACTGCTACAACACCTTTCTTTAATCTCTTGTATTGTTTTGTCTCTGTGGAGGAAGTAGGTTCACTGCTAGAACCTATTTTCTTTGAATCCTTAAATCTTGGTTGCTTTAACCAAAGCTCAATCCATTTCAAACTTCTGTCCACCACTACCTGTGATATTTTACGAATCTTAGTTTCCTCTTTTTCCATCCAATTGATGGGCTCCAAATCCTTAGTGGCAACTTTATCCATTTCATATCGGGGATTATTTGTGATCCCACTATTAGTAGTTCCTTCTGAAATATCCATTTTAACCTCAAAATCTTTCATATGGGGAACTATTAATCCTTCATACCCCCTTTTTCTCACTTCAAATTGATCTTGAAGGTTGGCCCAAAAGTCCTTGAGAAGTGGCTAATGATGGGGAAACTGAGAAGAATACAACCTATACATTTTTCTCCTTGGATCAAAAAATTTCCTGTAAGTATGCTGCTAGAAATTCAGGGACTGAAATTCTTCTGTTGCTATTTTAGTTACTATTGAAGAAGAACAAGAATAAAACTCGAATTGCATTGGGAAAGAATGGCAACAAGTCTTATGTTGTGTAGAAAACTTGGCATTTACGTCCACGACTTGACGAGTGAACTCCATCAATACCCATCTATCACCACAACATCTTGGCAGTTTGAAAGGGTGACCATCATAACCAAACAATCTGAAATAAGTGGACTTGGGGTATTAAATAAACCAATATCCCTACTCTTGGATGAATTCCATAACATCTCATGATAATCTGAAACTAATGTCACACGTGAGTTGATTAATAATAACATACAAAAATGCATTGTTGACTCTTTTGAAGTGTTTTTCTACCTTCTTTAGCTCTAATTGGTCATAATATTCCCAGACCTTCTTCTAATTTGGACCATCATCCATAGACCCTTCTATATTCAACCCAGGAAACCGTCCCATCCTTGCAACACAATAAATGACATATGAAGACATAAAATGTCTTGGTTTATGTTACTTTTAGGAGCTAGTCATCAATATTATCTGAAATAATCTACCCCCAATCTAAGAATTGATTTCTGTCTAGAATCAATTGGATGAATGGAAACATCTAGTGTTCAAATACATGGAATTTTTCTTTTCCAAATACTTTGGCTAGTAATGTGATGTCTCCTATATCCTCAGAAAAGTTTGACCTCTTGGGATTAGTTGGCAACTTCTTCAATGACTTCTTCTTTGTCTTAAGCCATTGTTTGTTGATAAGTTTTTTGTTCCCTTCCACATCCTTTGCCCAGAGTTGAAGTGTCTCAGCCTCATTCATAATCTTGAGATTGGGGTAAGGAGGAGGGTCAAAAACATGTCTGATCATTGCTAGAGTTAAATCAATGATTACATTACCTTGTGAATCAATTCATTGCCTTTGAGTAGGATTGTATGTTTATGCAACAGTTAGGATGAACTTAGGACATTACAAAACAATGGGAAAACTAGCTAAATGAGCTAACCCAGACTCTAAAATTCTCTTTGCTCTTAGGGTAGCATCCTTTGAAAAGGTATCCTCTCGAAACTGGTCCAAATCAATG
This sequence comes from Sequoia sempervirens, assembly GCA_007258455.2. Lineage (NCBI taxonomy): Eukaryota > Viridiplantae > Streptophyta > Pinopsida > Cupressales > Cupressaceae > Sequoia > Sequoia sempervirens. The sequence goes on along the minus strand of VDFB02257601.1, from coordinate 34,899 downwards.
TGCCCATAAGTGTATCAGTGATATTCATGACATCATGCCTGAACTTATATGGTGTTGGGGTCCCTTGGAACTTATACTTTATTGTGAGAGGCACTTGTTCTGGCTTTAACCTCTTGGCCCTTGTTCCCTTTGATGTTCCTTTAGTGGGAACTTCCTCCTTTGAGTCAGACATTTGTTAATTATCCTGCACTACTGACAATTATCAAATAAAGAAAAGACATGTGAAGAGCAATTTAACACATACATTCATATTATAACAACATTAGTTCAAGCTAAAGTCTCATCTGACAAGTTAATTGAGAACCTTCGAGTTTTTGGTTTGGGTCTTCACCAAGTACTTGACCATTTAAAGTATAATACTGAACTTTGTCGGAAGTTGGGATTGGATTGTGACTCGACACCTATACCTATGTTGATGAACAAGTTTAGTGCAATTTCGTGGTCTGATCCCATAGTATGTTTGGGAATCAGGATCAGGTCTTCACCAAGTAGTCACTTTAACCAACAGAGTCAATGAAGGGGTCTCGTTGAGTTACGATCCCGATGTTGAATCAAAAGTTGGGATCGGGTTGTGATTCAAAACTGGACCCACAGTGATGAACATGTGTAAGTAGCTTCCTGAATTCCGATCTTGATAATATATCGGGAATCAGGGTCAGGACTTCATCATGAACCAGACCTTAAGTATGCAAGGTGAAAATAGGTCAACTATGAGTTTCAATCCTAATAATGTGTTTGGGGATTGGGATCTAGGTATCACCAGGTCATGGTACTTGGTGATGTTTCAAAGGTTCGGTGCTGGCCCGATTTACGATCCCAATGGTAATGTGGGGATTGGAATCGAGACATGGAGTAGTACTTTGTCAAAACCCTTTAACATTCTATGGTGACAATCCCGATGGAACATCAAAAGTTGGAATCAGACAAGTGAAGGAACCTACACTCAGCTAGTGGTAAAAACCTAAGTGCAATTTTGATTCTCGATTCTGATATACATGCAAGAATCAAGAATAACACAACAATAAATGAAAGTAAAAATACATGTAACAATATCCTAAAATCGTGCCTTCGGGACCGGGTTATTGTCAAGATCAAGATTATTGATTTAAAAAATGGTCAAAATTTCAAATTTATCAATTCAAACATACTTTTGACTAGGTAGTATGACAAAATCCCTAGAAAACTAGGGCATGACGAGACAAAAAATCCCACGAACAAAAACACAATAAAACGCGAGGGAAAACCCAAAACGTAGAAAGCCCAAAATGACACAAGGGCAACTAGACCAAAGGGTTCAAGAACAAAGGAAAACACACCAACGGGTGCCAAGAAAGCCATAACAGAAAAGAAAGACAACAAAACAAAAGAAAGCAAACACGTGAAAACAAGGGCGAAGCAAACACAGAAAAAAAAATAAAAAAGAGAAAACACGAGAGAAACACAAGGCAAAAAACCCTACCTCCAAACACAACCAAGAATCTATCAGAACGACAAGAAATCAAAGCACCTCCTCAAACCTTGACCCTCGACGTCACTCTCGTTCACTTCGTCAAACTGTTCAATCCAGAATGGATAGAAACCGAGGAACAGTGGAATAAAAACCCGTTCGCACATGCGAATGGTTAGCCATTAAATGCGGGTTGGTCGAGCCTCAGGATCAAGGTAGAAGTCATAAATGTGGGTTGCAAGAATGAAGGTAAGTGGGAGTCGAGATTAGGACACGAGACGACACTGAACTTTCAATAAGTGCAAGGTTTAAGCGAAGGCTTGAGGTCTGAAACCCGACAAACAAACAAGACAAAGCGAGAATTGGGATTGGGTCGAGAGGTGAAACAAGAACTTTGAAAAGTTCTTAGTGCAAGTCTGGGTCCGAAGTCCGATCCCGAAAAAGACGAAGAGAGTCAAAAGTTGGGATTAGGATGGAAACAAGAACAAGAACTTCAAAAAGTTCTTGGTGATGGTTCTGGTCCAATGTCTGATTCTGATACAAGAAAAATGCACAAGGGAAAAAGGCAGAAGTCAGGATCGAGATAAAAATAGAAACTTACACCCTGAAGGGTGAAAGGTAATGGTTTTGATCCCAAACCTGACTTTGACAGAACAAAGAAAAACACAAGGCAAAGCATGGGGACCGGGATTGGAACACGAACAGGAACTTGTACTTTGGAAAGTAACAAGTGTAAGTTCCAGTCTAAAACCTGAACTCGAACAACAAAGGAAAACTAGGACTTAGGAGAAAAAGAAACAACTCCTAAGACCCGAACAAGAACACGAAGGACAAAAGAAACAAAAGGGGGACCCATTTTGACCAAAACAAAATGGGGTGGTTATGCAAGGCATAACAAGTTCTATGCTTCCTTTCCGCTACACCATTTTGTTGAGGTGTATAGGGAATAGTTAGCTCATGCTTAATACCAAATGATTTCAAATAACTATTAAAAGCATTGTTCACATATTATTTACCATTATCAGTTCTAAGAATTTTAAGTTTAAAACTAGATTGCCTTTCAAAAAAATTATGAAATTCAAAAATTAATCAAAAGCTTGATCCTTACTATGAAGAAAATAGATCCAAGTTCTTCTAGAATAATCATCAACAAAAGTAACTGCATACCTTGATCCTTGGATGGAGTTATTCTCCATAGGTCCCAAAAGGTCACTATGAACTAGGTGCAACTTCTGAGTTGCCCTCCATGATTGATCGTGTGGAAAGGGCTCCCTATGCATCTTACCACTCATGCATCCTGTGCATACAATTTTAGATGGAACAATACTAGGCAATTCGTCTACCATATTAATCTTTTGCATTAAAACAATATTATTAGCATTTATATGACCAAGTCTTTCATGCCAAACATTGAAATCAATGGTAGATATTAAAGAGCATCTAGATTTAGCAAACTCATAAAATTTGAACAAATTATCATTAGCAATGACCTTGTTTGGTTTTGGGTCAATAACATAGCACATATCTTTGTAAAATTCTATTTTATAATCTTGACAAAGCTTAGCAACTAAAAGAAAATTAGACTTTAATTCAAGAACATATAAAACATCATGAAATTTACCATTAGGAACATTCACATCTCCAATTGCTTCTACTTTACAAGTATGATTATTAGCAAGTTGAAGAGGAACATTAGACATATCAGGTTGCATAGACTCAATTTTTTTTTATGTGAAGTACATGTTGAGATGCACCTAAATCAATAACCCATTCAAGAGGTTGAGAAACATTAAAACTACAAGTAAAAGCACGTCTAGATTGATTTGCATTGTTATGAAACTTATGATTATTAGGTTTATTTTGTTGATTATTTTGCTTCATAGGTTTTTTCTCATTTTGCTTCTTAAAACAAGTATTTTGCCAATGACCATCCTTATTACAATAAGTGCAGTGAGGTCTCTTAGAAGAGTTAAACATTCTAAGATCATTGCCATTATTATAATGAGGTTTAGTATTATAATGTTGTTTAGAATGATGCTTAAATTTTTTCTTATGATTAGACAAAAAAACATGTTCATTAGACTTAAGATTACCAAATTGAATTAATTAGCTTCTTCTCGTATTAATAAATTACGAAAAATATCATGTTAATTGAATAGCTAAAGAAGGAATAGCTAATTGAGCATGAATATTAGTAATAAATTGCAAAAATTGCCTAGGAAGACATTTTTTAAGAATAAGATGAATTAATCTAAGATCTTTTAATTTTACTCCTAAACCATGCAATTGATTATTCAAAGCATCAAAATTTAATAGAAAATCATCCATAGATTTGAAATCATAATACCTTAGATCTTCAAGTTGGTCTTGAAGTTGAATCTTTCTAGATTCATTTCAACTATCACAAATAGCCTTGAGTTTATCCCATGCTTCATAGGCTTTTGTACATGTCCCAATGTGAACATATAGTTCAAGTGACATGGAGATACCTATGAGACCAAGGGCTTCTTCATTTTTTAGCCTCTCTTTTTCTTGATCATTTTTTGATGCAGACAGATTAGGTTCAGATTTGGGATCCGTAGCAACATCCAAAATATGTTTAAAATGAAAAATAAAAGATATATGAGTTTTCCAAGAATGATAATTAGAAGAATTCAACTTGATTTTAGGAATTAAAGTTAGACATTTTAAAATAAATTTAAGTGCACACAAAAAGCCTACTACAAAAAATAACACTACAATAAATTAAGCTTAAAAGAAAAAATTATAGCCCTTTTAAAGTGATTTTAAGGTCTTGAAAAAAAATAGCCCCCTTGAAAAAATAAGCCCCTTTAAAAAAAACTATATATAAAATATTTGAAAAAAATAATTTAAATAATAAATTTAAATGAATAATATTGATAAAAAAATGAAATCTATATTAATTTTAAAAAATTATAAATAATATTACATTAATAAATAGTTTAATAAAATTTATTATTATTATTATTATTTTTGATAGGTAAGAGATTGTATTGTATTGATTTCAAAAACAGAGATTACATAGTTCTAGCTCGCCTGAGCTTGATTCATAGATTACCCTCTATTACAAACTTCACCAAAAAACTACAATAGACCCAAAAGAGAAATACCAGGACTGACTCCACCAACCCAGAATTAAACAAAGAAATTACCTAAACTATTGATAATTAAAACACTTACTAAAACCATACCCTGCTACATATCTAGACAAAAGCACCATAGAGCCTGCCTTGCTCGCCATTCCTAACCCACCAACCAACCAGCTTTACCACACATTCTGTTGGGAAAAAACTCGAAACTCCCTCTTCCAAGATGCGTCCACCACTGGTGTCAAACGAAACCGCTTCCTAAAGAATTTGGCTCCGATGGCAGCCAAGCGCCTATATTCCATCAATTCCAAACCAAAAATGTCCAAGATGAAAGGATAAAATTTTACCAGAGCATCTGGGTTGTTTAGGAGAGCCAAGTCACGAGGACGAGGAATGCCTTTGCCCAAGGAAGTTGTCACCAAAGCCCTCTCCAGACCGACCAACATGTCTTTGCGGAAAAGCCTCTTCATAATCACCCGAGATTTTTCCTTTGAAACACTGACATCCAAAAGACCAGCTAGGACTTGAGAAGAAATGTCTAAGTCGAGGTGGTAACCTTCTACATCTTCCATAAATCCCTTCCCTGCTACATATTTTATTGCCGCAAATGTGAGGTAGCTCGAATGTCGGATCAAACGCTAAAGCTGAAGCATCGAAATTGGACCTTCGAAGGCAATCTAGCATTTAGAGCCCTTTAGTTGAACTGGGGTCACCATGCTTCCCATATCTAACTCTTGCGCCAAGACGAGCAAAATGAATCTGCTTTTTCCAATCCGAAATGCTAAGCTTGCAATGGAAGAAATGCTTGTTACCGAGGCACAAAGATATTTAACTTCATTTGGCTTGCACTAACTCATCTTTGCACACATGGTAATGAATGTGTGAAGACAAGCGAATGTTCGGAGGACGCTACCCAACTCCAATGCCATCGTGCAATAATGGAAAAAGCTCATTTCTAGAGCTTTCCATGAGCCATGTGAATTGCCTTCACAATCCTTACTTCCGTCTACCGCCACTCGGCCACTTCATACACGTATGCATGTGATATATTTTTAATAAACTTTAAATTTTATATTAAAAAAAATTTAAAACTTTAAAACTTTTATTTAAAAAATTAATATATAAAAATAAACTTTATAAAACTTTAAAAGTAATACCTTTAAAGGTTACGAAACTTTATACTAAAAAAAGTTTTTTAATTTCATGTCTTTAAAGGGCAAACAAAGAGAACTCAACCTTTTAAAAGAGTGCACGAAAAAAGAGCGTGGGTGGGACTTTTGAAACCACCGAGAAGGCAAGTCCTTAAAAAAAAGGGCCTTTTTTTAATTTATTACTTGATTTTATTTTTATTGTTTTTTACATTTATGATTAAAAAGATATAACAAGGCTTTAAAAAAATATTTTTTTTTGTATTGAATATTATAAAAATATAGGGTTTTAATTATTTTAAAGCAGAATAGTTTAAATAAATTAGGAAAAAAAATTGAAGTTATTTTGAAAGAAAATTTATTGATTGATTTATTTTTAAAAATCTTTTGATAAAAATTTTTTCATTTTTTAAATTTTTTAAAAAATATATATATATATATTTTTGTATATTAGCTGGTATGAAAATAATAGTCAATATAATATGAGCGTCATGTATATGAACATAAATTTCATTACCATCATATTATGTTCTTTGGAGACTGATCAATTCTAAATCAATAATTTAGATATCTGTTCTTAAATTTAGAAACTATTAATGATGAGAATAGTCTATACATAGATTCCATCCTAAGGTAAAACCATGAGGAATAACATAATCAACTAAGGATACAAGATTGAAATTTACATTACAACTTCCTTTAAATACACAACATATCCATACATAATTTACATCATGATTCCCAATCATGTGGGATGAATACAATATACAAGATTATCAAAATACATGGAGATCAACTGGTACAATTCTTCAAAAGAATGAAACTGAGCCAACGAACGTTGATGGGGAACCAAACGGTGTGTGGAGCACGTTCCACCCGACCACCCCCGTGCTAAGAGGTGACAGAGAAGTAACTCCAACCAAAACTGTCAACTGAAGTACAAACATACAAGAAGTACCAACATGGACAAACAACTTGCCTTGCCATATCGCGGTGCCATAAAAAATACAAGTTCTTGTCAGTAGGATCATTCAAGACCACAAAGTACACCGAGATATATTAAAGGCCAGCCAATGTAGTCAAGATGATCAAATATCAACAATAAAGCTAACCCATAACCTATTTAGGAGGAATACAATAAAGAAAGTAAACACATGGGCAGCTAGGGAGGTGTCGCCGCGCCCCAGTCCTGCATGGGGCATCTGTGCTCTTTATCTGGCCCCGGAGGCGGCCCAGGGGTCCATAGGGTGACTCATGTGGAGCCGTAGACCTCTCGTGAAGACGAGGTCACGACCTTGCCAACCACGGCCTTCTCAGCCTTCCATTAGTCTGCGGAAGCACTAATGAAGACGAGGCATCCATTTTTTTAATCTTATAATGGTATTACTACCCGACCCTCCTAAGTTAATTATTAGGTTTTCACTTGTTTACTAACTCACTCGTGGGTTATCCTGTGCCCTTCCCCTTAAGCGGGGCGTCGGCCCCCACGAGGAGCCACTCTCCCTAGAGACCCACCAAAACCATCAAGAACCCGGGGTTGTACCATCACAATCACGCACATTGAAATACAAAAATAATAACACGTGAGGCAAAACCCATCTCGCCAATAAATTTCATAACCAAAATCTCACAACACAGTACACCCCAATCGTAAAACCTATCATAATAGAAGCTCGTGATAGAAAGATATAAAATCAGCAAAATCACATTCCTCTGGAAGACTAAAGTGCTAACACAAAAGGGTTCCCACATCGAAGAACTAACAATGTCCCAAACCCACAAGTCTACAAGACTACAACTAAAATAAGAATAAAAGATAACTTATAATTCCATATTAAATTCCATTTCCATCATACATTAAAATAAGGAGATCAAACAGTATTCTTGATATATATTGCATGGGTGCCCTTTTTACTATATTATCTATCAAAGTTCATAATTTAACAAATTAATGAATTTTCCTTTCTATTTTCATGTTTCCTTATTATTATTTTTGAAACAAAAAAAAAGAATTTTGTTTACAAACAGAAGTAATTAAATTAACTTAACAGTGCAATTTTGAACTACAGAATATCATTAAATGAATTAATAAATGAGTAAATATATACATATATATATATATACTTATCAATCATTAACATTTAAAGAAAGAATTTTCATTTTAATTTAAACGCCTATTCGAAACCCCGTTCGAAATTAATTAATAAAAAATAAAAAATAAATAAAGGCCATCCGGCCGCGGACAGTCCACGGACTGTCGTGGACAGTCTACGGACTGTCACAGCAGTCCGAAGGACTGCTGCGGTAGCCCGTAGGTTGCCGCACCAACCACGACCGGCTGGGTGGTGGGTACGGCCGAGGCCGAACCATCACCCAGTCCGAATTTTTTTTAATAATATCAAAACAAAAGACAATGAAGTACGGCGAATTTTGAATTTTTTAAAAAATAAATAGATTTTCATTCAATATTTATATGGATACATATATATGTGTATGTATATACATATATATATATCTAATATATATATATATATATATATATTTATATATATATATACTGTATTAAAAAAAATAGAGAATAATAATCAATTTTACCAGTCACTGTGTATATATACATTTATACATAGAATGTATTTGTAAAATATATATATAAACACAACCCCGAATTCACAGTAGGGTAATTATTCCTTATTCGATTTAAAACAAAACCACAGTAGTATTGTTTAATTCCAGAATCCGGACAAAATTTCATTAAAATAAACAACAGTCCCAAGCCCCCAAAAATTTCAATCTAATAAATGACAGTCCAGAACCTAACAAAATTCCATTTTAACAAACAACAATCCTGATCCCCAATTAAATTTCCATTGATTAAACAATAACCCAATAGATTTTCTTTCCACAAACATTTGATTCCAACCCTAGGTGAAATGTCATACACAAAGAAAACAATTTCTATTTTATTTGATGCTACAGAAGGTAAATGAATAAAAATGAAAAGAACTTGGCGTCCTGTGCTTGAAGAAGATCTGTAGAAGCTTTATCCCTCTTGCAGAGTTGAACCTTCGCTGCCAATTAATTCCAGCAACAGATCCAAATCCTTCTTCTTCTTCAATAATTTCTCCAAAAAAAAACAGAAAAAGAATCCAAGTTTCTCCAGAATTCTTAAGAAAAGAGAATGCAACCTCATCCCAAGAAAAATCCCTAAATAAAAACAACACTCAAAAGTCTCTTCCATTTCCTCTTCCTGTGAATACCAAAAGTCACTTCTCCAAAAATAAAATTTAAATACATTCAAATCCACAAAATCGAGCTTTTTATTTGTTTATTTATTTATTATCTCCACAAACACTTTAATTAAATAAATACATGCACATTAAAATAATTGCAATCAACCACTTGCAAAATTTCTTCAAAACAATTTTAATATTTTCGCAAACTACTACAACATTTATTTATTTATTTATTTATTTATTAATTACTTTATGCTTTATTTTATTAATTGTTTAATTATTTAATTCACAATATAAAATCATACACCACATTAGATAAGTCATGAAATCACAATAACATACAAAGACTAACGTAACAACAAAGTGGCTATGACCAAGACGCACAAATCAAAAAAAGGTGCAAGACAGTTGACACTTTGGAACGGAGTTACTTCCATGTCACCTTTGTTCAACTTCCTGCCGTTGGGTTGGTACAATGCTCGCCCAGACCTATCGAAATAGGTGGAATCGAGTCTTATTCTTGCAAAGCCTGCATCCAACAAGGTGATACCCAACATATATACATATAATCAATTACAAAGCATCGTGAGAAGGATTTGCAGTTTAGTAGGGCGCTCGTGAGCGAGTGATGCTACCCGTCCCCTCACCAATCATATCATTATCTATTGCATTTTAAAATTACATCAAATCGCATCAACATCATCAATTACTATTCTCTAGTCTACTACATTCCAAATAATTCCATCAAAACAATCATAATAAAATATCATCATAATATCCATGGCATCATAAGAGTATTATAAACAGTAACAATCTACGCTACCACAACATAATATCAACAATATCATCAAAACCCACAATGTACCATGCAAAACCACAGAGAATGTCAAGAATAAGCAGTAACAGGAGGGGTATTACATCCTCCCCCCCAAGAATTCGGCTTACTCCTGGAAGCCAGTAAAAAGATAAGGATAAGAATCCCTGATACAAGAGGCATCCTCCCATGTAGCTGAAGCCTCATCATTCGGGTCCCATTGAACCCGCACCTGATCAATTTCTCTGCCTTTGAGGGTAAGTCGCCGACGTTGAAGCACGGCCACGGGCTCGAGCGCCAGCTGCCCGTCCTCGACCTGAAGAGCATTCCAATCCAAAACATGAGTAACATCAGGAAAATATGGTCTAAGAACAGAAACATGAAATACATCGTGAATCCGCGATAGATTGGGTGGCAAAGCTAAACAGTAAGCAACAGGTCCAATCTGCTCCAACACCTCAAAGGGTCCAACGAAGCGAGGCGCAAGCTTCGAACCCTTTCCATAACAAATAGGGCTCTTCCGTGGGCGCACTCGAAGGAACACCTGGTCCCCCACTACAAAATGCCGATCAACTCTATGAGCGTCAGCATACTTCTTCTGTCTATCCTGAGCAGCTACAAGATGCTCCCGAATGCGAGCCACCTGTTGCTCCATATCTTTAAGCATTTCGGGTCCAAGAAGCACCTTGTCCTCCAATCGATCCCAACTCAGAGGAGTACGACAAGGACGGCCGTACAAAGCCTGATAGGGAGCTATACCAATAGAACTATGGTACCCCTTGTTATATGCAAACTCAACCAAGTACAGATAGTCCTCCCAACGTGATTGCTAATCCATGACGTACATATGAAGCATATCCTCTAGCACCTGGTTAACCCTCTCAGTTTGACCATCAGTCTCAGGATGGTAGGCAGAACTAAAATTCAACTTAGTTCCCAAAGACTGTTGCAAAGATGTCCACAATGCAGACGTGAATACCGGATCTCTGTCAGAAATGATCCTCCATGGTATCCCATGCAACCTAACTATATCATTCATGAACACCTTAGCAACATAAGATGTCGTATACGAAGATCGAATAGGAGAAAAATGAGCTACCTTAGTCAATCTGTCAACTGTGACCATAATAGCATCATGTCATCTAGATGACATAGGCAACCCAACAATGAAATCCATGAAAATAACATCCCATTTCCACTCCGGAACAAGGTGAGGCTGTAGCAACCCTGCTGGATGATGATGTTCAGCCTTTACTCTCTGACATTCAAGACATCGAGCCACAAAGTCGGCGATATCCCGCTTCATTCCTGACCAAAAGTAAAGCGAACACAGATTTGCATACATTTTCTTGACTCCAGGATGTGCTGCGTAAGGTGCCCGATGACCTTCCGTCAAAATCAGGGTACGAAGACCCTCTGAAGAAGGTACATACAACCGTCTAGAGAAATGCATAGCACCATCCAAATCCAACGAATAACCAACAAATTTCCCCTCCAAAGCTCTACCTGATTCTACCTCAGCTTTCACCTCTGAATACCAACTATCTGAAGGAAGGGCTGCAAGAATCTGACTCTTCAAATCCACCTCAAGAGACATTGCAGAAACCTCATTCCTACGTCGACTTAGAGCATCAGCCACCACATTTTCCTTACCCTGAATATACTTAACCTCAAAATCATACTCACACAAAAATTCCATCCACCTCCTCTGCCTTGCATTCAAATTCGGCTGCGTGAAGATGTATTGCAAACGCCGATGATCTGTATGCAACTCAAACTGGTGCCCTAGCAAGAAGTGCCTCCATCTCACCAGAGCATGAACAACTGCGGCCAATTCAAGATCATGTGTGGGATAATTGAGTTCATGATCTTTTAGTTTCTGAGATTCATAGGCAATCACTCTCCCATCCTGCATTAATACGGCTCCAAGACCCTCCAAAGAGGCATCCGTACAAACCACGAAATCACCTGTAAGATCTGGTACTGCCAAAATTGGAGCACTAGTCAGTTTTTCCTTAAGGGTTTGGAAAGCTAACTGACACTGCTCTGTCCAAAGAAATTTATTTCCTTTCCTCTGAAGTGATGTGATAGGATGCGCAATCCTCAAAAATCCCTACACGAACCGCTGATAATACCCAGCTAATCCCATGAAACTGCGAACTTCTGAGACATTAGTGGGCACGGGCCAATCCATGATAGCCTGGATTTTAGCAGGATCAACAGAAATTCCCTCACCAGAAATCACATGGCCCAAATACTGAACTTCAGTCTTATAAAACTCACACTTTGCCAGATTGGCATATAACTGGTTGTCCCTTAAGCACTGCAAAACCTGCCTTAGGTGCACCTCATGCTCCTCCATAGATTTAGAATAGATCAAAATATCATCAAGAAACACGAGGACGAACCTATCTAAGTAAGTTCGAAACACCCCATTCATTAGACTCATAAAGACTGAAGGTGCATTCGTTAACCCGAACGGCATCACTGTGAACTCATAGTGTCCGTACCGAGTGCGAAATGTAGTTTTATGAATGTCGGCCTCTGCTATTCGCAATTGATGATACCCTGATTTAAGGTCAATCTTGGAAAATACCTTTGCCCCTTTTATCTGATCAAAGAGATCATCAATCATGGGAAGGGGATAACGATTCCTTACTGTTACCTTGTTCAATTGTCGGTAATCGATACAAAGACGGAGAGAACCATCCTTCTTTTTGACAAAGATCACTGGTGCTCCCCAAGGAGAAACACTAGGGCGGATAAACCCCTTAGCCAACAATTCTTCCAATTGCAGACGAAGTTCTTGGAGTTCCTGCGTGGTCATCCTGTATGGAGCCCGAGAGATAGGCTCAGCTCCAGGCACTAGATCTATCCTGAAATCCACCTCTCGCTTAGGAGGCATACCCGGGATCTCACTAGGGAAAACATCAAAAAATTCTGCAAGAAGAGGGTAATCATTCAATGACACTTCACAGCTACCCTCAGACTCAAGGTCACTAACCGATACTGCAGGCGACAACCACAATGAAGCACCTTTTAGCACTGAGATCGACTCCTACGAAGAAGGACACTGAACACCACAATTTCCTCTTTCAAAATCATCCACACCGCCTTCGCTACGGCGACAATCCAATCCATGCGATGTGAGCCAACCAATCCATGCCCAAGGCTGCATCATAGAACCAAGTGGAAAATTGCTTGAGGTCCACCTTAGTTGACATTGCCCCTAACTCTAACCTACAACCCTGTACCAACTTCTCGACCACAACCTTGGATCCTGAAGCTAATTCAACCTGCCACTTTTCGCTTTGCTTTATTGCCCCTAGTTTACATCACTCAACAACTAAAGGAGAAATAAAAGAATCAAATGCACCAAAATCAAAAAGTACTGAAATGTTAGACTTATGTAATAAACCTATAGTCTCAACAACGGTACTCTAATGATCCACCTGACGGTTATCCACTGTTGCGAAGACTTAGTGAGATCTCCCTTCGTCTCCCACTGTCGGCTCGGACACAGCTGGTTTCTGACTAAACTCTGAAGTGCTCTTTTGAGGACACATCCTAGCAATATGCCCTTGCTGCCCACAAGAGAAACATCTAGAACCTCGACCAAAACCTCTTCCCCCGGATGGAGCATTCGATTGCTGGAAGCTCCCATGACTAGGTGGAGACTGAAAAATCAATGCAGGCTGCTCCTGATGTGCACGATTCTGGTTCTGATCCCTGCGAAACTGAAAGTGGCCACCTTGTTGAGAAGTAGAATTCTTGTGCTTCGGCTGAGATTGCTGCTACTGACCCCCTTTTGAAGGCACAAAACGGCTCTTAGAAGGTCCTGCTGACTGCGTCTGACCCCCTTGAGAACCAACTCTAGGAGTGGGCACACTACCAATCTGTACTCCTACATGACCACCCAAGGCCATAGCCAAGTTTTCCTCTACCAAGCGAGCCTTCTCAATAGCAACTTCCATGGTCTTAGGTTCAAAGACTCGTACACCACCACTGATGCGTGCATTCAAACCTCAAACAAAGTGCTCAACCAACATCCCTTCATCATGACTAATCCCTGCATACTATTTTAGTTCATAGAAGCATCGCTCATACTATTCTACTGACATTGCCATTTGCTTAAGATCGTGGAATTCATCTGCCCTATGCTTCCTCCAATGATCTGAGAGGAAACGAGCCTTGAACCTTTCCAAGAAAAACTCCCAAGTAACCATACTGATATCCATATGCAACTTCTGTTCCTCAAGCTGCCACCAAGTGGATGCGAAACCCTGCAAATGCATAACAACACATTGAGCCTTGGTATTACTGCCGTAGGGGTGCATTGCGAAGTATCAGCCCAAATCAATTAACCATGTTTCGGCTTCTAATCCTCCTCCAGAGCCATCGAAGGTAGGTGGATGAGCTCTCATTAAATCCCTCATATGGCCTGCTAATAAAGCATCCTGATCAACTGAAGCTCCCCTATGCCTTGGAGACCTTTCTCTTTCCCTTTCAACCGGCTGAGCCCCATCAGGTCTAGGACCCAATCTATCAAGAAGCTCACCTAGCAGATGCTGCAACTGACAATCCAACCATGGCTGTTCCAGATTTTATCCACCACCTGACAGATTGTTCTGAGAATTCTGTTGCTCCTCAGACTCAGGACCGTGAGAAAGTGGTGGTGAAGGACTCGGTTGGTTGGCCCCACGGCCACCACTTCGGCCTCTCCCTCGGCCTCTACCCCTACCTCTACCTCTGCCTCTAGGCATGCTTCTGCACAACAAGACAAAGATACATAAGAGATAAAGAGCAAAACGCAAAGGTTGCCTAATGGACAATACTACCCAGAGACCCCAGTGTTTGCAACCTTGGCTCTAATACCAAGTTGTAATGCCCGCCGTACAAACCCCAAAGAACAACCACAAAAAACACAATTTTTTTTTTTATAAAAGAAAGACAAATAATCAACATACCAAATATTAAATGATCATATATATGAACATAAACTTCATTACAAAACAAATAACATAAACGACTATGTTCTTTGGGGCACATGAGGTCACATCAAAATAACATTTACAAAACATCAACTCATAAATTAACATTCTAAGAACAAAGGAACTATTAATGACAAGATTAGATATATATATATATATAGATTCCATCCCTAAGGTAAAACCATGAGTGCTTGTCAACTAAGGATACAGATTGAAATTTATTACAACTTCCTTTAAATACATATCCACTTTTATAATTTACATCATGGTTTAATCCATAGGATGGTCACAATATACAAGATTATCAAAATACATGGAATCCATTATTTGCAATTCTTCAAAAGAATGAAAGCCCGAGCCAGCGAGCGATGGGGAACTAGCGGTGCTCTGAACACGTTCCACTGACCACCCGTGCTAGAGGTGGCCAGTAACTTCCAGAGCCAAAAGCTGTCAGTGAGAGTACAAACCTTACAAGTACCAACATAGACCAAACAATAACATCATAACACAGTACCATAAAAACACAAGATCATAAATATCAATGAGATCATACAAGACCACAAAGTACACCAAAGATATATTAAGGCAATAATCATAAATCAAGATAAATCCATATATCAACAATCTAAACCAACTCCCATAACCTACTTCCAGAGGAACACAATAAAGTAAACACATGGGCAACTAGGGGAGAGTGTCATCGCATAGTCCTACATGGGTTGTCCAGTGCTCTTCCTCCCAACTGGAGGCACCAGTCCCATCTATGGCTGCCCTGTGCCCTTCCTCCCAACTGGAGGCACCGGTCCATAGGGTGACTCATGCGGAGCCGTAAACCGATTGTGAGGACGAGGTCACGACCTTGCCGACCATGGCCTTCTCAGCCTTCCATTAGTCTGCGGAAGCACTAATGAAGATGAGGCATCCATTTTTAAATCTTATATTGATGTTACTACCCAACCCTCCTAGGTTAATTATTAGGTTTTCACTTGATTAATAACTCACTCGTGGGTTATCTTGTGCCCTTCCCCTTAAGCGGGGCGCCGACCCCCATGAGGAGCCACTCTCCCTAGAGACCCACCAAAACCATCAAGAACTCGGGGTGGTACCATCACAATCATGCACATTGAAATACAAAAATAATAATAACATGCGAGGAAAAACCCATCTCGCTAATAAATTTCATAACCCAAAATCTCACAACACAGTACACCCCAATCATAAAACATATCATAACAGAAGCTCGTGATAGAAAGATATAAAATTAGCAAAATCACATTCCTCTGGAAGACTAAAGTGCTAACACAAAAAGGGTTCCCACATCGAAGAACTAACAATGTCCCAAACCCACAAGTCTACAAGACTACAACTTCACAAAATAAGAATAAAAAGAGAACTTATCCAATTCTATATTAAATTCCATTTTCATCATATACACATTAAAATAAGAATCAAACAATCAATGCTGATATATATTCACAAATTGCCCTTTTACTATATTATCCTATCAAAGTTCATAATTTAACAAATTAATAGAATTTCCTTTCTATTTTCATATTTTCACTATAATACAATCTTATTTTATTCGCCTGCAAAACAAAAATTATGTTCTGAAAAGTAATTAAATTAACGATTGCAATTTTTGAACTGAATATCATTAAGCAATTAATAATGGTAAATATATACATAGATATATATATATATATATATATATATATATATATATATATATATATATATATATATACTTATCAATCATTAACATTTAAAGAAAGAATTTTTATTTTTAATTTAAATGCCTATTCGAAACCCCGTTCGAAATTAATAAATAAATAAATAAATAAAGGCCATCCGGCCGCGGACAGTCCACGAACTGTCACAGCAGTCCGACGGACTGTCATGGACAGTCTACGGACTGTCACAGCAGTCTGAAGGACTGTCGTGGTAGCCCGTACGCTGCCGCACCAACCACGGCCGGCTGGGTGGTGGGTACGGCCGAGGCCGAACCATCACCCAGTCTGAATTTTTTTTAATAATATCAAAACAAAAGACAGTGAAGTACGGTGAATTTTGAATTTTTTTTTAAATAAATAGATTTTCATTCAATATTTATATGGATACATGTATATGTGTATGTATATACATATATATTTATATATATATATATATATAATATGTATATATATATACATATATATATATATATATATACTGTATTAAAAAAAATAGAGAATAATAATCAATTTTACCAGTCACTGTGTATATATACATTTATACACAAAATGTATTTGTAAAATATATATATAAACACAACCCCGAATTCATAGTAGGGGAATTATTCCTTATTCGATTTAAAACAAAACCACAGTAGTACTGTTTAATTCCAGAATCCGGACATAATTTCATTAAAATAAACAACAGTCCCAAGCCCCCAGAAATTTCAATCTAATAAATGACAGTCCAGAACCCAACAAAATTCCATTTTAAAAAATAGCAATCCCGATCCCCAATTAAATTTCCATTGATTAAACAATAACCCAATAGATTTTCTTTCCACAAACATTTGATTCCAACCCTAGGTGAAATGTCATACACAGAGAAAACAATTTCTATTTTATTTGATGCTACAGAAGGTAAATGAATAAAAATGAAAAGAACCTGGCGTCATGTGCTTGAAGAAGATCTGTAGAAGCTTTATCCCTCTTGCAGAGTTGAACCTTCACTGCCAATTAATTCCAGCAACAGATCCAAATCCTTCTTCTTCAATAATTTCTCCAAAAAAAAATAGAAAAAGAATCCAAGTTTCTCCAGAATTCTTAAGAAAAGAGAATGCAACCTCATGCCAAGAAAAATCCCTAAATAAAAACAACACTCAAAAGTCTCTTCCATTTCCTCTTCCCGTGAATACCAGAAGTCACTTCTCCAAAAATAAAATTTAAATACATTCAAATCCACAAAATCGAGCTTTTTATTTGTTTATTTATTTATTATCTCCACAAACACTTTAATTAAATAAATACATGCACATTAAAATAATTACAATCAACCACTTGCAAAATTTCTTCAAAACAATTTTAATATTTTCGCAAACTACTACAACATTTATTTATTTATTTATTTATTAATTACTTTATGCTTTATTTTATTAATTGTTTAATTATTTAATTCACAATATAAAATCATACACCACATTAGATAAGTCATGAAATCACAATAACATACAAAGACTAATGTAACAACAAAGTGGCTATGACCAAGACGCACAAATAAAAAAAAAGGTGCAAGACAGTTGACACTTTGGAACAGAGTTACTTCCATGTCACCTTTGTTCAACTTCCTGCCGTTGGGTTGGTACAATGCTCGCCCAGACCTATCGAAATAGGTGGAATCGAGTCTTATTCCTGCAAAGCCTGCATCCAACAAGGTGATACCCAACATATATACATATAATCAATTACAAAGCATCGTGAGAAGGATTTGCCGTGTAGCAGGGCGCTCGCGAGTGAGTGATGCTACCCGTCCCCTCACCAATCATATCATTATCTATTGCATTTTAAAATTACATCAAATCGCATCAACATCATCAATTACTATTCTCTAGTCTACTACATTCCAAATAATTCCATCAAAACAATCATAATAAAATATCATCATAATATCCATGGCATCATAAGAGTATTATAAACAGTAACAATCTACGCTACCACAACATAATATCAACAGTATCATCAAAACCCACAATGTACCATGCAAAATGACAGAGAATGTCAAGAATAAGCAGTAACAGGAGGGGTATTACATTTAACTTTGAACATGCAAATTATAACACGAAAATAATCAATTTTTGTAAAAAAAAAAATTATAATCAAGTTTCTAAAAAATGCAAAATTTTAAACATGCGTGCAAATTATATTACTTTGAAATTTGAAAAAAAAAGAAAAAACTTAAAAATATTTAAAAAAAACTTGCACAAGGTTAGAAAAAAAATTATTAGACAAGAAGCAAGATTAAACTTTTGGCTCTTCTCCTACTTTTAGAGTGCCTCCAATGGTGTGTCTTTAAAACCTGGTAAACCTTCAACAATGTAGCTCACAAATGATTAATAATACCAAACTTTGATACCATGAAGCAAAAAATAAATTGAACAAAGGAAAGAATTAATCAATGAGCATTGTTTGAAGGAAAAATATTGCCAAAGTGAGAGTAGCCAAACCAAGCACCACCAAATGCAAAGGAGTCACAATAATTTGATAAGGGGAAAAACAAGAAAAAACTCGATATTATGAATGTAGGAAAAATGCCTAAGAATGATACAAAGAGAGATAAGCTTGCTTGTTTGAATGAAGAATGAAAGGAGAGACACCTCAATATATAGAAGTGAGAAGAGGAGTTAGAATTAGAAAGTAACTCCCAACTCAACAAATGCCATCATTCATCTATGTCTGTGCAAATTGTCAAAAGCCTCTTAAGGAGGAGCTACAAATAAATAATTACAATTAAATAATAACCTTTACCAAGTAAAGATTAATCTTCTAACAGTATGGATGCTCACACTCCCCATCAAAAGCTCTTATTTTTGGAAAAGGAAAGTTGTAAGCTTGCCTAAGCGAAGTGAACAAGTTGAACACCTATTTGTTGCATTTGGTGGAACCGTGCCAATGCCTCATGAAAAACCCCATGTCTTATGTATGCTACAATAATGACATTCCATCTAAAGTTGTCTTTCTTCCAGGCAATCCAAACTTTTCAAGCCTCCATAATCTTTCGCACTTGGTATTCATGTCTATTAGGGCAGTTGCAACAGCTGCCACATCCTTCCTTTATGTCTGCTTTCCTCCCTTCATTCCTATAATGAAATTCTTCCATTTTCTCCTTGCTATTCTACTTCACTTTTCCACCATTTTTGTTCTAAAAGTTTCCCCAAAATGATCAAAAAAAACTCCTAAGTCGCCTCCTTCCTTTAGGCTAATATCTTAGTACTTATAGCATGGGGTCATGGATGGGGAGAGGAGCCACTATACTGCCTTAAGGTGTGATAACAAATTGTCTTTGTTCATGGCACCCAAGCCCTCTTTCTCTACCAACATGTTCATACTTGCACTGCAAGTTTGTCTCTCCATCCTCTTCTCCTATTTCAAAAGACATTTTAATTTGTTTTATTGTTTTATTATGTTCCTAGTCTTTGAACACGAGGAATGTGACATAATTAATAATCTAATAATCATTAGATTATTAATTATTAAATATTATTTTTACAAACTATACTTTATTAAGTAAAATAATCTTATATTACATCAAAATAAATATTATAAAGGTATGACCTCTAATAATTACGCCGAAGGCGTTCCCTATATGAAATGTATGACTTGCTTTTTAAAATCAATGGTTGAGAATTAAGGAGAAGGATGCAAGACTATGAAATTAATCTCAACCATCATTCTCTATTTTTATTTTTAAAATACTTTAACAAGTAGGCTTTTTATTTTAAAACAAAGAAAAGAAAAGAAGATAAGATTGAAATGAAAAATAGAATTATATTTTATTAATATTTCAATTCTAAGAACTTAAAAAATAAAAATGATTTAACAAATTAAAAGACTTTTTGTTTTAAAAACAAAGAAAAGAAAAAAATTTGATAAGATTGAAATGAAAAATAGAATTGTATTTTATTAATATTTCAATTCCAATAAATTTGAATTAGTTTTATTTTTTATTATTAATATTTTTAAATTATTATTTTTATTAATATTTGTGTTTTATAAATTTTGACTTTGCATTTAGTTTATGCTATTTTAATTTTTAATTTAGACTTAAGTTTTAAATTTATTCTAATTATTTATGCCTTCTTATGAAATTACAAAAAATGATTAATTATTAGAATTAATTTAATTTATAGTTAATTGTGTTATTAACATTTTAATTATTGTAGAATAATTATATTTTGAGTTTTTATTTTAATTTATATAATAAAACAAATTTAAAACTTAAAATCTAAATTAAAAGTTAGAGAGAGAGAGAGAAATTAACTTTTGATTAGTCATTTCACACCAACAATCCATTATAGCATGTGTCCCTAGGGAGTTATGCTTAGGGTAGCATGTCATTTGATTAAGGATACGATAATTCACCTTTAAGATAGGAAATAATGACACTCGAGCAAGGATTGATGATTGGGATACATCGACTATTTGGCATTGGGTCCTCTTTAGTGTACCCATTGCACACTTAAGGACGAAAATAGATAAAGAGAAAAGAGAGAGGAAGAGAGAAGGGAGAGGGAGATATAGATAAGATATAGAGAGGTAAAAAGAGAAAAAAGAGAAAGAAAGAAATATATAGAGAGAGAGAGATAGAGATAGGCAGATATAGAGAGAGAGATATAGGGAGATATATAGAGAGAGATGGGAACAAAAAGAGAGAGCTCTTTATATCTTTGTCTCCCTCTCTATCTCTATATTTCTCATTATCTCACAATTTATCTTCCTCTCTCCACCTCTCTCTATATTTGTATTCCCTTCTTTCTTTTCCCCTCTTTCCCTCTCCCTATCTCTCTCCCTTAATCTTATTTTCTATACACATTTGTCTCCCCCCCACTCTCTCTCTCTCTCTCTCTCTCTCTCTCTCTCTATATATATATATATATATATATATATATAATATCCCTCTCTATCTTTATCTACATATCTCTCACACACACTCCCTATTCCCCCTCCCTATCATTATCTCTATATGTCTCTCTCATTCACACACACTCCATATTTCTCTCTATCACTTGTCTCTATCATCTCCTTTATCTCTTACTCTTGCCTTCTTTATCTCTATCTTCCAATCTCTCCCTCTTTCTATCCTTGCCTCTTCCTCTCTCTCCATCTCTCCCTATCACTCGCTCTTTCTATATCTCTCTAGTTCTCTCTATTTCTCTTCCCATCTCTCCCTATACCCCTATCAATCTCTTTATATCTACCTCTCCCCTTTCTCTCACATGTATTTATATCTCTCTTCTCATATATCTTACTCCCCCTATTTCTCTCTCCCTTTCTTTGTCAATATTTGTCTACCTCTACTTCTCTTCTATTTTTCTTTCTCCCTCTCCCTCTCTCTCTATCACTCTATCTCACCATCTATGTCTCGATATCTCTCTCCCTCTCCCTCTATATCTCTCTATCTTTATCTCTCTCTACCTCTCTCTATCTCACTATTTATTTGTCTCCCTCTCTCCCTCTCTCCCCCTTTCCCTCAATGTAGACCTCTATATCAATATCTCTTTGCCTCTCTATCTCTATCTTTCCATATTTCTTCTTCTATCTCTCCCTCCATACCTATCTTGTTATCTCTCCATCTCTCCCTACCCCTATATCTTTCCCTCTCTCTACTTCTCTCTATATATCACTTCCTATTTCTATCTTTATCTTTCCCTCTCTCTCCATCTCTATCTCCTTATCCCCTCTCTCTCTCACACACACTCTTCCCATCTCTATCTCCTTATCCCCTCTCTCTCTCTCACACACTCTTCCCATCTCTATCTCTCCCTCTTTCTATCCCTATATCTCCCTCTCTCTCCCTATTGAAAACATAACATGACTCTCTTAGTAATGAATCTGGATTATCTTCTTGATTTAGAGATTTCGTTTAGTCATGTTTGGATCCCTGTAAGTGGATGCATACTTGATTTTAAACTATCACTTCTCCATTGAGACCTTTTTTGCATGAACACCACTTGCTAAATGGCCTACCAATTGACCTCACATTCTGTACAAATGTATGAAAAAAAAGACCAATTTTTTTCACAATTGACCTTCCATACTTTTGGCGTACCCATTGCACACCAAGGTGCAATTGCTAGTATTATGATCTAACAATAAACTTTCATGCAATTGTAAATTTAAAGTATTATATGATTAATAGGGGTCACCACAATACCTACCATATTGCACATGCTAATTTATAAATTTCTTTCGTGGAAGGGTTCTTCACATTGAACTTCAATCGGAAAGCTTCATCACCTTTGCTTAGAGGGCTTCCAAATTAGTTTGTTAAAGGACCCACGTTTTAGCATGCACTAGGGAGATACCATCCCTCTGAACTAGATTTCCTTTCAAAATACTTTCTTTTTCAATTTTGTTTTTACTGAAGATAAAGTGCTTCTAGAAAAACCAGAACATTTTTAATCTACACGGGCTTGGTTTGTTTTTAGTTATTTTCATTTGCACATTTTTTCCTTTTGTTTTCGTGGATAGGAAACTTCCTTTGCCAATGATTGTATATTGTGTTGTCTTATATAAATATGAACCCTGAGGATCTCCTTTGTTAATGATGTCATAATTTGAGCCCGTCCAACAATGAGGATCTCTAAGGAATGCCTGGGATGGGCTTTTAATAGTTTTCCTTAGAATTGCAATCAAGTGTTCAATTATCATCATAATCACCTTGCATTCACTTAGGGACCAATTCATGCTAATTATATAATACTAATTTGTTTTACTATTTAAGAAATAATAGCAAGAATGGTAAAGCAGTTCATCTCCAAACTTGAAAAAACAGTTGCCAGCATTGGTGATCAAATAAATAAAAATAGGCCACCATTTGTCATAATTAAGTGGTCAGACAATAAACTACTGGGTATAAATGCTTTCAATATGGTGAAGCAAAAATGTGCAAGTTCGTTTACTTTTCTAATTGGATTGTAACATCTC
The DNA here is from genome assembly GCA_007258455.2 of Sequoia sempervirens. Classification (NCBI taxonomy): domain Eukaryota; kingdom Viridiplantae; phylum Streptophyta; class Pinopsida; order Cupressales; family Cupressaceae; genus Sequoia; species Sequoia sempervirens. Next base: position 11,466 of record VDFB02257601.1, on the reverse strand, counting down.
GGTTCATGTTCAAAGTACACTCAGCCGCCAGTAAGGATGGAACTTAGCACCATATTGTCAACAACTTTCTAGTCTATTAATCCAATTAAAATAAACGGTTTGCTACTCATACTAAAAATCAAGAGAGTTGCAAACCTTAAACACGTAGAAATGCTTATAAATGTTAACTAGAATTGTTCACTTTGGTCAGCCAGTACCACATACTAATCTGGTTATTTTTATTCTCTACCAATTGTACAAGAATCATAGCACTGCATTTCTGACTCTTCATTTCTGTAACCCGAACATTCTAGCATTTATTTCCGTAATTCGAATATCCGAAATGGGATCAATAGGATCTTCTTCCGTTGATGCATGTCCAGATAGAAATCTTGAAGCTTCTCTTGTATGTTCATCTGCAAATTCACGTGCCAACCATGAAACTGCAAAGATGTGCAAGATGACAAACAATCATAGAAGAATGAAGCAATTACAAAAAGCATTTGGATCGTCGGTGAACTTAATTCTTCGAAGTCCATTTCAGTATATCAAACTTGTTTCAGTATATCCAAAAATTTATAAAATACTGCATTTTTCCACAGCTTGAAAACATGGAGACCGACATTGACTGGAGATTTCAACGTCAATAATCAACCAACAGAACTAAGGAGAGGAGAAGAAATCAATTCAGCAACACCTTGCAATGAATATGCAGCAGACACCAACACCAAAATGTTTTATAAACTGAACAAACAAATTTTCCTCAAGTCTAAATTTTGAAAATTAAAATACATCCTAGATGCAGAAAGGCAAAGAAATTGAATATGTGGTGAAAGAACAGATATCTTTAGCAGATTTTAGCAGAAGCGATATAAATGCATAAAATGTAATTGTCGGGAGAAAGAAGATTGCAAAGCATGCCATTTGGGTAACCAGAAATATCAAGCAAATTGAAATGATATTGACTTTGTGAAAATGGTATCAACAACTATTGAACTTCAGAATTTGACAAAAATGAAAAGTCTCTTCTTTTACCTGTCATCTAAACCAAAAGACAACAAAGAAATAATTGAAAAATAAAGATATCGTTATTTTCAAGGCAGACAAAGGAATGCTACAGTGATCTTGAACAAATGTGAGTATGACTCCAAGATACTTGACCCCCTTACCAATAGTGATAGTTACCAGACCTTGGACCATAAACCCATTACCAAGATCATGAAAAAGTGAAAAAAGTCATTGCTCGATCTTCTTTTGATGATAACAGTAAGAAGCATCTCATTCCCAATAAGGAGTCCACTCACTGCATTTATCATATACTGAGAATTCACAAACTTATCCTCTTACACTTTCAACCAGAAAAAACCATGCAAGATGCAACCTTCTACAGCAGTGAACAACCGTTGTTGCCATCCCCATCAAACTGATTGAAAAACAAAAGAGAACCAAACCTCCCACTCCATGCTCCTCAGGGTCTCCTCAACAAGCAAGCCAAGCCAAGCTCCAAGCTCCACTCATAATGGACAAGTACAAAATGATCAAGTGAATGATCAACAAGTGAGGAATGGCTCCATAAGCCTCGTAGTTATAGGCAAGAGAGTAAGAAGCAAGAGGAAACTCACTAAAGCACAACTTTGCACCACGCAAAAAAATTAATGCACCCAATGCCCAAATAAAAATACTTAAGGCCCCTTTTCTCCATCAAACCAAGTGGAGTTGCAAAATGTGCCCCAAACATTAAATGCTTTTACAATATTGAATGCATTTTACAATTAACCAAAAACATTAATGCATTCCTCCAATGAGCCCAATTGACCATGTTCTCACTAAACCATGACCGCCCCAACGTGCCACCCACATCAAATACATTTGCAATGTCAAATACAACCTCCCCTAGGAAAATATTATCCAATTACAAAATATAAAATATTTTAATATGCAAGATGTACAACACCTATCCAACATTTTCCCAATTGTTGTATACATTGCATAAGGAACAAAACTTATAAAGAGCCAACCATAGACAAGCTCATTGCAAAGGGAAGACATCCCATATCCATCTTGCATCATCTAGGCTTCTCTATGTTCATAGAATCAAAGCAAGCAAATGCAACATCTGAAACTAAACATTAATATGCTCCAATTGCTCATGAAAAGTAGGGTCCTCTGCCATGCTGGTAACACTCTAACATGACATTGAATCATGTTTCTAGCCCAATATCTGAATATGCTCCTCAAAGCCAAATCTCCTCATAGGTCTGTGTAGCAAACATATACATTGCCTTTGCAAGTGTAGCTAAAAAACCAGCCACAATCTACCCATCCTCATTCAACCAACTACACCACAAAAAGAAAGGTAATCACATATCCTCAGCTAAACCATTTGTTATCCAAATCTCTTGCCCATGAAATCCCTATATATCAATGTTAAAGACATGGACTCAACTCAAACTCAGCAAGCTGATATTTGGCCTAGACTCGGACTTGACACTCAAACTCGGCCAAGACTTGGCAAATTGAAAAAACCATAAAATATAGAGATTTTTAAGAATTTAAAACTTGCATTATGCACCCTTAAATAAATAAACTTTAAAGACACAATAAGCTAATCAAATAGAAGCTACTTTGATTACATGCACAAGTATACATCAATCACATGAATATAAAGGTAGATTTTAGCTAAAGGAAACAATATTTTTAGATATATAAATATTGTCAAGTGTATACAAAATTCATGGATTATGAAATCCATTGCATCAAAACAAATATCAAAACTAAAAATATAAGTCTATGGCATAGAGGGCTCTGCATCACTCACCCCAACATCCATAGTTGTAAAGGTCCTACATGGGCATCTAAGGTAGGTCCCTAATTATGATGTGGCCGTGATATTTATCTATGTATTAGTGACAACAACATCCAAGGGGTTTATTCATGCTCTATCCTCTACCAAAGCTACTAACTTTGTCTCGAGATCCACCTAATCAACCCATGAGAGGTCCACTTCGCCGAAGATGGGATCGTCAACCTCAATGATCCAATTTGATTGTGGATCAACCTCAAAAGTGATAACAGATAAGTCAGATCCCAAGATTTGTTTGTGATGGAGGCAAAGGTTGTAATCTAAGTTGCAAGGTACACCCCCAAGTCTCGATCCTGTATTGAATTAGTCCTGGTACCGATCTCGCAACAAAAGCAACCAAGGTGCAGCCCTACCATCCCAAGTATCCTATGGGCATGCAACTACTCCCAAACACTCCCAATCACACCTACGGCCACAACACCATTTAAAAAAAACATCAAACCTTATTTTTAAAGCATTTTTTAACATTAAACATTTTTAGAAACCTAAAAAGTGCTTAAAAGCCTAAGAGGCACCCATACTAAGAGTTGTTTCACAAAAACAAGACTATTTCACAAAAAACTCAGTCATTGTTTTTCCATTTTTGCATTTGGAAGATTGCTGGTATTTTTTCAAAGAAGAATGATTGCAAAGTGCTAGTGGGAGGAATCTATCTTGCACAAAGAACATCTATTGATCAAAGAAAAGTAGTTTAACAAAAAAAATCAAGTTTTTTATAAATTATTTCGAGTTTAAAAAAAACAAGTTTTAAGATTTTTCAAAATGTTTTTTGGTGTTTGTTTTTAGCATTTATTACTTTTATTTGTTTATACATATTGTAGGGTTGTTTTTTTTTTTTAATTTAAAATTTTGTAATTTCTAATAACAATTCATTTGGAATGACTACTAGTTCAAGTTTAGTGGACCTTGCGGCAAATTCACAAATTTAAATATGAATAAGCATCTCCTCTATGAAAATATGTTACGATGCTTGAACAACTTCCAAGAGGTGGAGCTTTTATTTGGAATTGTAATTAATGCAAGATCCAATATAAGAGCTCATATAGTCAAGTGAAAGCTCACTTATGAGCTATGAGTGGGCATGGAATTAAAATATGTAAAAGGCCAAATGAGAAGGGGTTACCAAATGAACAAATTATGGCATTCATTAGATAACAAGAAGCCAATACGGTGAGTGATAGAGAAACATTAAAATCTCATCCTTTTAACAAATAAAACATCATTGAAGCCACCTACAAATTCTCTTTCAATAATGGCCTCCCAACATCCTTTCTTGGAGATGATGTCTATCCAAGAAGAAGATCCTTCTCCTTCTCACAAAGAAGCCCATTGGTTAAAACATTTCAAAATGAAGCAAGAGATATTGTAGATGAACAATTACACATTGCATTTCCAATAATGGTCTTCCTTTCAACTTGGTGAGATCACCATAGTGGTAGGAAATTATTAAGAATTTCAATCCATGGAGTTCTTGAGCACAAATTTTTTTAATCAAATAATATATTGTGCTATATCTATTCAATAATGCATATTACATATTTATAGGATTCATATCCTATTTTATAGGAAACTTCCTATAACAAATCCTTAATATATTGAGTTGTTTCAATAACTCAAACGTACAAACAAATAAACACTCCTTAAATAATTATTTTCTCATCTAGAATAGTTTCGTGAGTTGTTACTACAACTCACTACACTTTATTCACTCTAACACAATATTTTTCTAACCCATGTGAACACTAAATCTCTAACACCCCCTCTTAGTGTGAAAATGGGGAGAAAGAACATCACACAATTTGGAAACAAAATCGTATGCCTATGTATACTTTTAGGTCTGCATACTGCTATTTGGATCTTGCTGCACATGATTACCTACATATGAGAACTTATCCCGCTTTCACTTCTAGTGAACTCATCATCGGGCGACCACACTTTCAAGAAGTTTGTCAATCAAAGGATCTCTGTAGCTAGCTGCTCTCCTATACATCTGTTTACAATGTCGATGATATCCATATTCTCCTCCTTTCAAACTTAGCACTTCCAATTGCAGTAAGGCAACTCTTGTGGCTCATGATCTTGATTCAAATGAAAGGAACCTCTTCTCAACCTTTCATGGTTTTCACATAGGTTTACCACAAACCTGGACACGAACAAGAACACACTCATCTTTTCATCTCATATGGTTTTCTGGATCACCACTAACCTTTTTAAGATCCATGAATTGCATTACACTATGCATTTGTTTATTACAAATTTTCAGTGTTCCACGCAAATGCGTTTCCCCCCCTATATGGCCACGTTTTGGAAACGGGGACGTTTCGGAGACAGGGAAACAGGTACTTGGCGTTTCCCGCCGTCCAACCACCGCCACCGATGCTCCGCTGGAGACGGGGAAATGTCTCCGCGTCTCCCAAGGAGACTTGGAGATGTCTTCAAGTTTCCTTGAGAGACGTCTCCAAGTCTCCTTGGGAGACGCCTAGCCGTCTCTCGTCGAGCCCCACGTCAATGGGCCGACTACATTTTGAGTTTTGACATTTTGGCATTTTGTCTTTTGTAATGCTACTCATTGTAATGATGAATCATGTAATCATCTTTATAGACTTTGTGATATCTCATATGACATCAAATATTCATATTTTCGAAATAATAGAAATCTCCAATTTGACAATTTCATTTGTCAAATTTTATTTAGCAATTAGCATTCAAGATATCTTCGTAGTTTGTATTTAGATTTAGTATTTCAAATTTTGCTATGTTATAATTTTACTAATTTCCTATAGTTTCATTTGAAATGTAATTCTTATACTATTATACATCTTTTCAAAACTAGTTTTTCAAGTACTATAAGTATATGTGTAACTATATCAGCACCACCACCTCGCCATCCTCCCCCCCCCCGGCCGTCTCCCCACCGTCCCCAAAGTTAGGCCCTTTGTCCCCCCGTCTCCGAAACGTGTCCTAGACGTGCCCCCGTTTCCCCATCCCCCAAGGCCCGTGGAACACTGCAATTTTTACACTAGGAGGATACATAAGAAAATAACATACATGAATAGAAATAGCCATTGTTGTTGATTGTGCCACTCCATCTACAACAACATAGAAAACTGTCACTACCACACAATAGAAAATAAAATAACACCAAAGCTGATAAGCAGCCTCATTGATGGTGACTAATGAGAGGACGCTGAGTGTCCTCCAACCTCCTATGTGTCCATTCTCCATTAGGCTTGCTACTTAGCAATTTTGTCTTTTAAGGTTCATTTCATTAGTTGTGAGGAAAGAACACATCCTCCCCCCTTGATGTGAACTTCTTACAGGGAGTGCCGGGTACTACCGATCATGCACTCCAATTACAATTGAAACAATTTTATTTTTTTACACTTCTATATTTTAACCACTTGTGAAAATAGACCTTATTCAAAAATAATATGGTTTGAACTTTGGACTATGATACAAAACAAACTACCACTATTGAACTCTTAAAACTTTTAACTTTAATTTCTAATATAATTAGTATAATTAGAAGCTATTACCATTTGCTGATAGACCTGAGATCGGCAATAAAAGGCACTTGATCACTGATCCTCTGAAAATCTCCAAGATTTAAATTCAATCCCACCGATCTGGCAATGGTAATCAAATGCAAGACAGCATTAATGGAGCCACTGATATCCATTATGTTGACTATCCCAAAGGCTACCAGATAATGATGTTTTTATTTTCTTCACTAATGAAAAATCATCTTTGTGCAACATTAACAAGAAGTTTATCCATATCGTGCTTTACTAGTCTGCATTACAAGCTGTAACATTTAACGTCAAATGTAAACATTCACCAGCAACATTCATGGCTCCAAATTCAACCAACTTTAACACATACCCCCAATGTTTTTTTAAATGTAGATCTCAGTATAAATGAATGGAATTTCTTATGAACTATCTGATGAGTGAGATTCACATACACGGCCCGTCAGAACACTATCTTGCCTTCTCCAAATTTGAATTCTTATCTATTAGATCTGAAAAGAAACTATATACTGCATGTTCAACATCTACAGCTAAAAAAAACAATGGAATGGAAACCTGACATTATCCAAATATGGATTTGCGCTGCCAATTCTTCATTCAATCTCCACTGCAGATATTCACAGCAATTAAAAATCTTTAAAAAGAATAATAGCATTTGTAACGGCAATCAAAGATGCATTATCACATCACTGTATTCTGCTTCAAACTGCTCATTCAATACAAAATATACCTTCAAACCATTTTTGGGTTTTGTGCTCCTCGTTACCAGCTTTCCAAAAGATTTTGAAGTTTTAAATTTCGTTTATAAATGCCAAAGAAATTGCAGTTTTATTGGGACTGTGTTAGACTGATAACAAAAAACTCATCAGCACAACATACCAAGCAAATAGAATGGCGCTCAAGCAGAACTAGAAACAACACAATGGTGTCCCTTTTCAACCAAAAATAATGCACAACCCATTTTCAATGGTGCTCTGATACCATATTAAGAATTTCTATCCACAGACTTCTTGATTGTTGGCGTAACAACTAACACCTCTGGAGTGCAATTGGTACGGACAGCTATGCACACTACGCAATGAGTGCTCTTCAAATTAGGAGTGGAAGCTCCCTCGTTGTGCTGACAAAAGTGCTTGAAAAGAAAAGTAAACTAAACTATATCCTGTCTTTTTGTCTCAACTGTAAGAGGCACAAGGTTTAAGAAAAACTCTATATGTTGCAGCTAAGTATTTTCTGGTTTCGCAAGACTTAACTACAACACTCAAAACTAAGTAACTTAACTATCCAATCCCCTCAAGAATTCAGAGCATGAGGAAACGGAGCGGGAATGATTATTTGACAATAAGCCGGGTACAGACTCACAACGTGAAGGCAAGGTGGCACAACTATCTGCTTGTTTGAATAGGCTTATTGGAAACGACAACACACGATAAACCAAAATGCAGTTCTCAGCGAAGGCAGGTGTTTATCGGCTCAATGCAGGCAGGTTTATTAACCTAGAAAACATTAAGGATAGCCAACTAGGACAATAAATTGCATAGAAGCGAGACACGCGCCACAATCTGATCAAACTAGCCACTATATCTAACTAAAGCAAGAATTCACCATCATAATTGCACTTACAGAGCAAGTGGCATAACAATTCCTCACAATAAAATACTCATGAAACGGATACAGACAACAATATACAGGCAAGGTAGGCATAGTATATATTTCTCTCTCGTGCAAAATTTATGTACAAATGAGAAAAAGCTCTTATTTATAGACATCAAAAGGTGTAGGGAACCCTAAAATCACCTTGAGTCAACTATAGTCTTGCAATGCATGCAAAATTTTATTGCTAAACCCTAACAAAGCAAACTATACGATTGCTTGGAAAGCTACCATCGATTAACACAGCTAATCTGTGGACAATGTGCGAAGCATGCATCCCTTAATGAAAGCAAGTTCTTGATTAACGTAAACCCTAAATACAGCTCCAAGTTAAAAAGGCGATCTTAGAATAGATATACATGAGATGAGACAACGAGTTAACTTGAAAAGATAACACCAAGTTTAACTCCTGTGTGTAATGTCTATCCTGAGAGGTGGGAACTAAAGTCTATTGGTTGTGATCTCGAGCAACCAATCCCTCAACGAGATTGTTAACCACATCACTGTCTGGAGCTCTGATACTCTGCCGAAGAATGCTATGCCTGCGTAGCATGTCCTCACTAGCTGTGATCTAGGACTGAAGTTCACCTCTGCTCTTGGTTGCCTCATCGAACAACGCCGACATGATTGTAAGCTGATTAATCTTACAGCCAACGGTCTCCCCACTGAAAATAGTATGAATGAGTGCTTGGAGCTTTGACTGTACATCGGTAAGCTCAACATATGCACCACCCTCAATCTAATACCGGCACGGTAAGTGAGATACTAAGGTTCTCACAAACCGGAGTGCACTAGTAACTGCTCTCTACTCTCAGCCAACTCTGCCGCCATTGTTTCCTCTATCTTTGCCTTGAAAACCAATTGTGTTTTCCAAGAGTAGATAGCCTCTTTATCTTTTGCATCTGTGACTGATTCATATGCCATACTCAGGTGAGCAATCATAATCTCGTCCTAGGGTCTATTAATTGTCATGTCTCGCTCCTCATCTTGGAGATGTAGACGGAGCTCTCGTGCATTGTACCGCAACTGATATAGCTCTGTAAGCATAGAACGACCTCTAGCAACGAACTCCTCCTCCCATTCCTCCAAACGCTTGCCATATGCAACCAAATGATTAAATTGGCCCTGTTCTGTTGGAGGCTCAAGCATCGGCGGGAGTGTGGCAGTCACATCTGACCTGTGTACAAGGCTAGAAATGTACTAACGAAGTTGTCTGATTTCAGCCTTGAGGGCTGCCTTGTCTTCTTCGTCCTTCAGCATTCTATCCCTGGCACTGTCTGTTGCAACCTATAGGAGATCAACCTGAGTCTAGCGTGTACTACGACCAAGGTTGACTATGATAACCTTGAAGTCCTGAGATTCCAACTCATCTAAACTCTTCCCCTGTGGAGGTATAGCAATCTCAATGACAATCTCCATATCAGTATTCCTCTCCACATGAACCATGTTCTTGATCCTCTTGTCTGGCACATCCTAGTAAACCTGATCAAAATCTGAATGATTAAGGACATAGGATGGCTGCCTCCTCTTCCTTCCCAATTGAGCTTCAATCCAAGACTGGTCTTGGCTAATGCTACTAGAAGGATCTGTACTAGCAACAAGAGGCTCTGACGAGAGTGAATATGTAGAAGAGTTGCTGCGAGATGGGGAGTCTAAATCCAATTCGATATGAATTGGGACTGGTGACTGCTCCGAAACTGGTATAGGAACTTGAGGCTGAACCTCAGGCACTAGCAGACTCTGAACTAGCCTTTGGTGGCTGTGACTTGTGAGGTTGTGTATCAATGGCCTTGCCTTTTGAATTGTTTGGCCTTGACCTTTCTTGGAGGTTACTCCTCTTCATACATTTAGGTTTCGACGAGGAAGGTAGCGAAGGATCCACCACTGGCGGCTTTGCTCTAGGCACACTTACCCTCCTGGTCTTCTTGCTGTCGAGGTAAAGTATACTATTCTGAATAACTCTACTTGACCTCTCTTTTACTGTTGCATACTCCTTGGCGTACCAATCAACTGCTAGCAGTGGCTGTGTCAACCTGCTCTCTGAAAAACTGAGGAAGGACTTCTCCCCCATCATCTGATAAACCTCCCACATCTTCTAACAAGAATACAGAAATCTGTGAGAGAGAGAAGCGGCCGTAGCTATGTCTGTGGACCTCGAAGTCATCCATGTATTGGCCCAATAGTCTTCCATGGAAGGCTTATGATATGTGCGACCACCGAAGCGAGCTGTGTAATGACCCCAAGGATCATAGGCATGTACCTTGACAAGATACTTGAGATGATACCTCTCCAACTCCTGTCCTGCAACTTTGGCATCAACTACCGTCTTGCACCAATATATTCCAAACTAAAAAGGAAAATTGGTAGCTGGTTTATGCTTGCGACACAAATGACGATGAACATCATGCAACTGCCTCAAGAACTCCATAAAAACTGTTCTATCCAAAGGATAGCGTGGAAGCATGGCTGGATTTCCTGTAAATCCATATACTCGGATATAGGTGTATGTCGAGAACTAAATGAACCAGTCTGCTCAACCATCCATCGCTGTTCTAGCAACCGCCGAGATATGAACGTGCAACTCCCGGTCCAAATTTCTCACTGTATAAGTCAAGAAAGCCTGGTGAACATGCTTGAAGTGACGTTCAACCTTAGCGAACTCAAGCTGATCGTAATAGTGATAGACTTTCTGAACACTGAGAATGCCAAAGGTGTTTAACCCTCGGAACAGACCCTGATAAGAAATCAAGTACATGAGGTAAAAACACATGTGAAACTCGTGGGCAACTAGGAAACCGGTGATCTGCTTGTGGATAACATCGCTGATGAAGGTTGCCCAGTCATAATGCTCCTGCCTAGATATGATGCGACCAATGATGTAATACATCCAAGGCTGGAAAAAATTTGCATGTGAATGACCTGAGACACGATGCAAGAGTGTAATTAGAATCGCATATTCATCCTTGTACTCACCACGACCCACATTGTTTGGCAATTTGTTCTTCACTTGCTTTAACCATCGTTCTTCCATTTTGCTTTGGCACTTGTCCACATCAGCGTTGAATGCATGCTCGCACTGCTCCATAGAAATAACCAGACTGTTCGGGCGCTGAGGGATACCAAAACTTCTTTCAACGTCCAGAGGCTTGAGACTACAAATAACTCGTCCATCTACTAACACTATCTCACGAGTAGCAGAGTTGTAATGCTTAATACAATACATCACAAACTCAATACAATGAGCGGAGATAGGTATGGAAGCGGCCTCCAGTAACCTGGACTGCTGAATGTTCTGAATAATCGAATCTCTGATTTTGACTAGATCTAGGACTGCCTCTAGCAACACCTTATGGAGATTCGTCTCAACTGTCCCGATGAAGTCGTGAATAAGGACTGATTTGGTCCTGTATTTGAGCTGAGTGCACTGCATTTTGAAAAACT
>VDFB02257600.1:0-15635 GCA_007258455.2 Sequoia sempervirens | reverse complement strand
AGAACATAGGTATTATTCCGAATAGAATCTATTTTTAATAGTATTTTTTTTTTTTTCTTTTTTATTTATCAATTTTTTAATACGGTAATTTACTAGTACATAATAAAATACAAAATTGGGAATCGTAAATGGGAAAAATTCATATAGAAAAGGGATCTATATAGAGTTGAGACAAAGCAACGTAATAATGCTCGATATGCTTTTGTTCCGGGAACAGATGCATACTAAAGCATATTATGCTGTTAAGCATAAGTTCGCTATATAATGGAAATGGAACTACTTCATATTTGATAAATATGAAGTAGAATTGTGTTTCTAACATGATCCATTTTTTATTTCGATCATATCATTGATGATTCAATATGCCTATATCATTAATGATGATACGAAATTATCATCGTAAAATAATTGATTTTGAAAAGAATGATTCAAAATATCAGGACTATTAATTCTATTAAAGCCCACTTCTACCCCATACTACGAGTGAAAGAGAAAAAGTAAAAACTACCATTAGAGCAGCCCAAGCGATACCGACTATATCCATACGAATCCCTCTCTTTATAAAAAAGAATAATATAATTATTGATTCTTGATGATAATGTAACTAATAAGGATAGTGCAAAGTGAAAATCCTCTATCTTCCTATTCCGAAAGGATAAGTCGATAGTAGAGACTTCTAAAAATTAGTTCTTGCAACTAGTTACTCTCAACTACCTATGGGGATCAGAACATTAGGTAGATAGTTTTATCTGCTTTATCGTAGCAGCGGATCGACTACTGGTTGTCTCAAAGACATAGGAACAAATGGAGGGCGGCTTGTTCAGCGCAGCAGCCGCTATCAAAGGCGGCGCACCCGGATTTGAACTGGGGATCGAGGATTTGCAGTCCCCTGCCTTACCACTTGGCTATCCCGCCATCCCTAGATCTAGTTTGAACTAAGGGAAAGTCTATTTTTCTTTTTCCATCGGATATGTTATGCAGGGTATTTCACTTCACGTATCCTTCTTTATCACTCGGATATGTCGTATAACCAATTGAGAGCCCCCAGGTAGGGGGGATTTCCACTTTTCCAATAGGAAATAGGTTAGGGATTTAGAGTCCCTATCGGTTCCTCCAGGGATTTCGAGAGATTTTGAGTCCCCCATTGCAATTACAATTATAATACACTAAATCCACATTTGTCTACTCCCCCTCATATATTTAAGAAAGATTTAAAAAGGACTTCTTCTTTTTGTTCTATTTTTGGGATAGAGTGAACAAAAAAAATATACATGTCAATTTTTTGTCGAATTTATTCATATAGATCAATAAGGAATAAATATCGAAATATAGAATATACTTTATATATATAGGAAACATCCAATGCGATTAGATGAAAATAAAGGAATATTTACAATTCCCCAATTTGGTAAAATACAACTTGAAGGATTTTGCCGTTTTATCGATAAAGGCTTAGCAGAAGAACTCAATAATTTTTCAAAAATTGAAAGTCCAAATAAAGAAAGAGAATTTAGCCTTTTTGGTTCTGAATATAAATTAACAGAACCTTTCATTAAAGAGAGAGATGCTGTATATATGTCTCTTACATATCACTGTAAATTATGTGTACCAGCATGATTGATTAAGAAAAAAAAAACTCGTGCAGAGATACAGAACCAGATTTTATATCTGGGAGATATTCCTTTGATGAATTCTAAAGGAACTTTTGTAATAAATGGAAATTACAGAGTCGTGGTCAATCAAATAGTAAGAAGTCCCGGTATTTATTACACTTAGGAACGAAAACCGTCGGGAAACATTATCTATATTGGTACTATAATTTCAGATTGGGGAGGAAGATCAAGATTAGAGCTCAATAAAAAAACAAAAAAGATATGGATTCGTGTAAACAGAAAAAAAAAAATATCTGTTTTACTTTTATTATTGGCTATGGGGCTAAATTCCAAAGAGATTTTAAACTATAAGAATTTCAAAGCATTTTATAGGGGAACGGAGGAGTACGCAGAATATTGCTATTGGTGTGGCGGGAAGCAAAATGCCATTTTGGAACTTTATAACAAACTCTACATAAGTGACGACAATGCAGAAAATTTGGAAGAAAATTTGGAATTTTCGTCTCTATATGAAAAAGTGCAAACAACATTTTTTCAAACTAAATGTGTATTAGGAAAGATTGGTCGACGAAATCCGAATAAAAAACTAAGTCTTGATATACCCGAGAACGGTATTTTTTCATTACCGCACGATTTATTGGCTGCTGTAGATTACCCTATCAAAGTGCAATTTGGAACGGGTACACCCGATGATATAGATCACTTACAAAATCGGTATACTCGTTCTGTAGCAGATTTATTACAAGAACAATTGCGATTAGCTCTCTCTGATTTCAGAGAAGCAGCTGAAAAAATTCTATTATCTGCATCAACCAATCCTAAAAAGAGAATAACTAAGAATAAATTGGAAACGTTAATTCCATTAACGGATACTTTTAAAGGTTTTTTTGGTTTACACCCTTTATCACAATTTTTGGATCAAACTAATCCATTGGCAGAAATAGTTCATAGTCGAAGAGTGAGCTCTTTGGGCCCTGGAGGATTGACAAGTCGAACGTCTACTTTTCGTACACGGGATATTCATCCTAGTCATTATGGACGTATTTGTCCGATTACGACATCCGAAGGAATAAATGTTGGGCTTATTGGATCGTTATCTATTTATGCAACGCTTGGTCATTACGGCTCTTTACAAAGTCCATTCCATAGGCTATCTGAAAGATCAAACGAAGAACATATGGTTTATCTATTACCGGGAGAAGATGACTACTGCTGGATAGCTACAGGAAATTCTCTGGCATTAAATCAAGGGGTTACAGAGGAACAATTTACTCCCGCTCGATTTCAACAAGAATTTTTATTTTTTGCATGGGACCAAATTCATTTCAGAAGTATTTTTCCTTCCCAATATTTTCCCGTTGGAGTTTGCCTTATTCCTTTTATCGAACATAATGATGCGAATCGTGCTTTAATGGGTTCTAATATGCAGCGTCAAGCAGTTCCACTTCTTCAACCTGAGAAGTGTATTGTTGGAACTGGATTGGAGGGTCAAGCAGCTCTAGATTCAGGAAGTACAGCTATAGCGAAGCAAGGGGGAAAAATAAAGTATATTGATGGTGGAAATATAACTATAACTTCATCCGTTCTTCGAGAGAATATAGAAACAGAATTGATTCTATATCAACGTTCTAATAGTGACACTCGTGTGCATCAAAAACCCCGAGTTCGCCAAGGGGAATATGTAAAGAGGGGGCAAATTATAGCAGACAGTGCAGCTACAGCAGGGGGAGAACTTTCTTTGGGAAAAACATCTTAGTCGCCTATATGCCATGGGAAGGATACAATTTTGAAGATGCAATACTTATTAGTGAACGTCTGGTATATGAAGACATTTTTACTTCTTTCCAGATCGTAAGATACGAAATTGGAGTTTATATTACGAAACAGGGCCCTGAAGTAATCACTAGAAAAATACCTCATTTAGATAACGCTCCAATCATCTGGGACTTAGAAACCGACACCACGGATCACGGTGAAAGCAGAACGTTCATGACGAATTGAAACTGGAAGCTAGAAAGGAAGAACCAACACTAAAATAACTCACAGGAAAAGGAAGAACTTCACTTACAAAGAACAAGCATCATGAAACACACTGGAAAGAAGCGCGGATTCTCCGGAAGACACCGAATAAGTTCTGGTGAAGATGCAGCTGGAACTGAAGGGGAACCTCGAACATTCGACGCGGCGTTCACTTTGAAAGCAAATTTCAGGTCGGCAAACTGACGGCGAACTGGCGCGAAATTTTGAACAGGAATATACGCCGCCTGCCGGTGCCAGACTGGAATGCGGTCGTATGTCGATCTGGCCGAAAGGGCGCTGCCGCGATGATCGGTTCGATCAACGCTGCGATGCGGTTTGGCGGGAAAACTAATGAACAAACATTATAGACTAGCACCTTTTGACGAAAGATACGAACGAGAAGCTTCTAGAAAACTAGTGTTTTCTGAGCTTTATAAAGCTAGCGAGCAAACAGCTAATCCATGGGTATTTGAACCTGATCATCCTGGAAAACATAGATTAATTGATGGAAGAACAGGAAAGGTTTTTGAACAACCTGTTGCAATAGGAATAGCTTATATATCGAAATTGTGCCATCAAGTTGATGACAAAATTCATGCACGTTCCAGTGGACCTTATACATTGGTTACACAACAACCTTTAAAAGGAAATCCCACCGAGGAGGGCAACGAGTAGGAGAAATGGAAGTTTGGGCTCTAGAAGGTTTTGGTGTTGCTTATATTTTACACGAGATGCTTACTTTAAAATCTGACCATATAGACGCTCGTGAAAAAATATTTGGTGCCATTCTCAATGGAGAACCAATGCCTAAACCTAACACTCTTACAGAATCTTTTCAATTGCTCAGTCGAGAACTACGATCTTTAGCTCTAGAATTGAATCATACTATTCTATCTGAGATAGACTTTCAGATAGATAAGAAGGAAGTTTGATCCAAATGAATCAAAATTTATTTTTTATGAGTGACCAGGATAAACATCAACAACTTCGAATTGGATTAGTTTCTCCCGAGCAGATTCTCGCTTGGTCTGAAAGAATATTACCTAATGGAAAAAGAGTCGGACAAGTTACTAAAGACCTCACTTTAGATTATAGAACTTATGAACCAGCAAGAAATGGATTATTTTGTGAAAGAATATTTGGGCCTAAGAAAAGGGGAGTTTGTGCTTGTGTAAAACCTCGAATAATGGAAAATGAGAAGGAAAAGAATTTTTGTAATCGATGTGGAATTGAACTTGTTGTTGATCCTCGAATTCGAAGATATCGAATGGGATACATTAAACTGGCATGTCCAGTTGTTCATATTTGGTATTTCAAACGGCGCCCCAGTTATATCGCGGATCTATTAGATACAACTCGTAAAGAATTAGAAAAACCAGTATACTGCGATGTGTGACTTGATCACAAGCTCCGATTATACAGATCCGTAGGAACTGTCATCCTATTCAATCTAATTGGGATGCCCTTAGCTCTGACACGCCCCTCGGGAAGAGTAGCATGAAGCTCAGAATTAGAAGCATCTTAAAAAGATGTTGATAAAGAGAAATGAATCTAGGGTTAATATCTTGTATATTAAATTGCTAATTGGACTTCGTAAAAATACCTCTTTTATTCTAAGAAAAAATGGAATGAAAAATCTGGTTCATTCTTATTATCCTTGATTTATTCAAGACCAAAAAGAACATATGGTTATAGGAGTCTATTCATCGCACATATGCTTCAAATAGTATTGTAACCACCGAAGTAAAACAGAAACCTACAGGATCAATTATTAACGAGATACAGACAATTAAATCCCTTATGAACTTCAAATGAATTGAAGGTCTTTCACAAAGAAATGTATCGTTCAAAAGGGAGGAGACTGCTCACTAATTCCATATTTATGTCATAATACGAATCATAAACCAATAATCGAATTCACGTGGAACTTGAGCAAAGAGTAACTATTTAGTTTTATAGAGAGCAAAAAACATCTTTTTGCACAATGATACATAATCACTTCCCATTTCGGTATAGTTACTTGAGCCGGATGAGAGGAAACTTTCATGTCCGATTCTGAGGGGGGGGAAAAAAAAGATTAGAAAACCCTATCCAAATGTTTGTATTACTAGGCCCGCAGTTAACAAGCCGACTTTATTGCGATTTGAGGGTTCACTTAAGTATGACGAAGAATCCTGGCCAACAGATATTGCTTATTTTCTCTCTTGGGATTTTGCGCTATTTCAAGAGCGAGAAATAGCCACTGGAGGAAAAGCTATCAGAGACCAATTAGCTGATCTAGATCTGCGAATTATTATAGATCGTTCATATAGAGAATGGAAGATAATAGATGAGCTACTATCTATATTATTCTCGGAGGCAGAGAATGCAGTTAGTATAGAGAATGCAGTTAGCATTAAATTGAGAAAAATATATTCTCAACTTAAGGAGCAAAAACTTCAAAAACTTGAAAAACTTCGAAGAAGAAAGGATCTTTTGGTTAGACGGATGAGATTTGCTAAACATTTGATTCGAGCAAATGTAGAACCACAATGGATGGTTCTATGCCTATTACCAGTTCTTCCTCCCGACCTGAGGCCAATGTTTCAATTAAATGAAGGTGGAGTTCTTACTTCGGATCTCAATGAACTTTATCTAACACTTATCCGTCGAAATAATAATCTTTCACATTTAATAAAAGAAAGTCATGGATTTCCGATTCCGGATTTATTGGGTGATCAAAAGAGATTAGTCCAACGAGCCGTAGATGCACTTCTTGATAACAGTATAGGCGCGCAACCGGTGAAAGATAGTCACGACAGACCTTATAAATCGTTCTCAGATTTCATCCAAGGTAAGGAAGGAAGATTTCGTGAAAATTTACTTGGAAAACGGGTGGATTATTCAGGTCGTTCTGTTATTGTCGTAGGTCCCCTTCTCTCGTTGTATCAATGTGGATTGCCCCGAGAAATCGCAATAGAACTTTTTCAAACATTTTTAATTCGTGGGCTGGTTGAAGAACAGATTGCTCCCAATTTAAGAGCTACTAAATTTTTAATTCGAGATAGGGGACCTATTATATGGAACGTACTTAAACAGATTATGCAAAAACATCCCATATTGTTAAATCGAGCACCCACCTTACACAGATTAGGAATACAAGCGTTTATACCTATTTTAATAGAAGAACGTGTCATTCGGTTGCACCCATTGGTTTGTGCAGGATTTAATGCGGACTTTGATGGAGATCAGATGGCTGTCCACGTACCTTTATCTATGGAAGCTCAAGTAGAAGCTCGTTTACTTATGTTTTCTCATCTCAATCTTATCTCTCCGACTATAGGAGATCCTATTTGTGTACCGACTCAAGATATGCTTCTAGGACTTTATAGATCAACTCTTCAAAAAACCCAGGGTATTTATGAAAATAGGTACCACCCAAATAACTCAAAAAAGAAGATCGTTTCGCCTTCGTTTTATAGCTATGATGATGCACTTAAAGCTTATGAACAAAAACAAATTGATTTAGACAGTCCTTTGTGGCTCCGATGGGGGAGAGAGATAGATACCTCTATTATTAATTCAGTAAACCGAGAACTTCCTATCGAAGTTCAGTATGAATATTTAGGTACCTTCTACGAAATCTATGATCATTTTCGAATAAGAAAAGGTAGAGTGGGGGAAATGCTTAATAAATACATTCGAACAACCGTCGGTCGTATTCGTTTTAATCGAGAAATAGAAGAAGCTATAAAAGGCTTGTGGACTTATGATATCCGACAAGAAATGTCACTATTCAGAATTTAATGTTATTAATCTTATGATTCTTTCATTCATGCAGAGATAAAGATCAAGGGAGCCTCCGAGCTTAAACTCATTGCTGAATCCTGCTTCCAAAAATGGTGATATTTTCTTCTTATGGCACAACCTAATTTCGTCAAAGTGTCCTTTCCCTTTGAAGTGCCCTTTTTTAATAAAGGGATGGATAAATTTGATATGAAGCACCTTATTAGAAGATTCGTAAATCAATTTGGAATGACATATACATCACATATATTAGATCAACTGAAGATTTTAGGTTTCCAGCAAGCTACTGATGCAGCTATTTCATTAGGAATTGATGATCTTTTAACAACACCATCTAAAGCATGGCTTATCCAAGATGCGCAGCAACAAGGGTTTGCTTCGGAAAGACAGCATGATTATGGGAATGTACATGCAGTGGAAAAATTACGTCAATTGATTGAGATATGGCATGCTACCAGTGAATATTTGAGACGAGAAATGAATCCGAATTTTAGGATGACTGATCCTCTTAATCCAGTACATATGATGTCCTTTTCAGGAGCTAGAGGAAGTACATCTCAGGTTCACCAATTAGTAGGTATAAGAGGATTAATGTCAGATCCTCAAGGAAAGATTGTGGATCTACCCATTCAAGGGAATTTCCGTGAAGGACTTTCTTTAACGGAATATATTATTTCATGTTACGGTGCTCGTAAAGGAGTTGTGGATACTTCTATACGAACAGCGGATGCTGGATACCTCACACGTAGACTTGTTGAAGTAGTACAACACCTCGTTGTACGTAAAGTAGATTGTGGTACTATCCAAGGTCTTTTTGTAAATCTCACTCAAGATCGAGAAACAATCAAAAATAAATTTGTTCTACAAAAACTAATTGGTCGTGTATTAGCAGACGATGTATATATACACGGGAGATGTATTGCCACGCGCAATCAAGATATTGGGATTAAACTTGCCAATCAATTGTATTATTTCCAAATAGAACCAATATATATACGAACCCCTTTTACTTGCAAAAGTATATCTTGGATTTGTCAATTATGGTATGGTCGGAATACTACTCATAGTAACTTAATCGAATTAGGAGAAGCAGTCGGCATTATTGCAGGCCAATCAAGTGGAGAACCGGGAACTCAATTAACATTAAGGACTTTTCATACTGGTGGGGTATTTACAGGTGATATTGCAGAACATCTACGAGCCCCGTTCACCGGGAAAATTGAATTCAATCAAAATTTGGTTTATCCTACCCGTACCCGTCACGGGCATCCTGCTTATATATGTCATAATAGTTTAGACGTGACTATCGATAATCAATATGAAGTACAAAACTTAACCATTCCGCCAGAAAGTTTTCTTTTCATTCAGAATAATCAACTAGTGGAATCGGAACAAGTTATTGCCGAGGTTCGCGCTAAAAGATTCCCATTCAAAGAAAAAGTGGAGAAACATATATATTCTGGCCTAACAGGAGAAATGCACCGGAGTATCCCTATGTCTAATTTGATATTAAAGACAACCCATTTATGGGTATTATCGGGAGGTATATATGAATCCGTTGTAGTATCTTTTTCTTCTTCTCATAAAGATCAAGATCAAGTGGATATTCCAGAACTTCTTGACAAACATAAATCACTTTCGAATTATTCAGTGGATCAATTTAAATACGAATCAGTTGACTCAAACTGTTTTGAAAAAGGAAAAAAAAATATATGGAATTATTTCGAAACTGATCGAGCCATACCTAACGAACATCAAGACTATATCTATTTCACCATTCTTTCTCAAAACACCAATACGAGGGTAAAAAAGCAAAAAAGGGAACTCATCGTACCGTTATGGTGTGATAAACAATGGGGAAAGCGAAGAATCCCTTGTCCTGATTTAATTCTTAGAATGCCCAGAGAAGGTATTCTATATAAAAATGACATTTTTTCTTTTTTGAATAACCCTCGTTCAGAAATGATAAAATATAGCAATATTATCGGAGGTTATTCAATTGGAAAAAAATGGAATTCTCTTGAAAATCAATTAGATGGAGGGCCCAGATCAAAAATAAAAGGAGAGCCCAGATCAAAAATAAAAGGAGGGCCCAGATCAAAAATAAAAGAGGTTTATACTTCTCGTATTTCAGTAAGAACAAAAAAAAGAACAAAAAAGATCATTATCAATATGATTCAAATTAGCTTGCTGAAATACCCTTTTTTCAATATGGCAAAAAGGGAAAATAGAGCAAGTTCTCAATTTTTGTTTCATAACAAATTAGATGACACTAATTCTTTTTTTTCAAATGATCAAAGTCAATTACTTAGTAAGGGAACTATTCGTTCATTACCTAATGAGAATAAAAAAGATGAATCTTTTCTGATTCTTTCTCCTTCTGATTTTTTTAAAATCGTTCTATTTAATGATTTCAAATGTTTGAATACAGTCAAAAAGTCGGATGCAAATAGAAAAATAATTGAATTGTCAGGTCTCCTGGGTCATTTACATAGTATTGCTAACCGTTTCTCATACTCTCATTTCATAACTTATAAAAAAGTGTTACTAAATGAACGCTCGATTTCTAACAATGACTCGAATACTTTCCAAGTAGATAAATGCTACTTTATGGACGAAAAGAGGGGAATTTCTAAATTTGATTCATGCAGGAATATTATTTTCAATTTTTTCAATTTGTATTTTTTCCTATCCAATTTTTTTGAAAAAACATTTCCAGTAGTCAGCCTTGGACAATTTCTTTGTGAAAGTATACGGATATTCGAAAATAAACAAATCCAAAGATCTGGTCAAATTGTAGTTTTTCATGAGGAATCTTTCATCATTAGATCAGCTAAACCCTATTTGGGTACTCGAGGAGCAACTCTTAATAGTTTTTATGGTAAAATTCTTTACGAAGGAGATAGATTAATAACTATCTTATACGAAAGATTAAAATCCGATGATATAATTCAAGGTCTTCCTAAAGTTGAACAATTGTCAGAAGCCCGTTCGAATACTTCAATATCGAAAAAACGAAAAAAAAATTTTCAAAAATTGAACATACACTTGGCAATATTTTTTGGAAACATTTGGGGGTCATTCAACAGTGTTAGAATAACTATGGAGCATAGTCAGAATCATTTGGTCAATGAAATTCAAAAGGTTTATCGATGCCAGGGCGTACAAATTTCTGATAAACATATAGAAATTATTGTGCGCCAAATTACATCGAAAGTTTTAGTTGTAGATGTGGAAAAGTCGGAAAATCAAAATTTGGAAAATGGACTAGGTAGTGTTTTTTTACCCGGAGAACTCGTTGGATTATCACGAGTACAAAGAATGGATCGTGCTCTAGAAAAAAGAATCAGTTACCGAACCATTTTATTGGGAATGACAAACGCATCTCTGAATACTCAAAGTTTTCTGTCAGAAGAGAGTTTTCAGGAAACTGCTCGGGTCCTAGCTAAATCTGCTCTTCAAGGTCGTATTGATTGGTTGAAGGGCTTGAAGGAAAATGTTATTCTCGGGGGAATGATACCTGTCGGTACTGGATTCAACCGTTTGCGAAAACGGAGCAAAATGGATCCGAAAACGAGGAACAAAAATTTATTTATCAATTTATTTCTCAATAAAGTGAAAGATTTTTTCTTTGATCATGAATATAAAGTCTCTGTCTTATCTGTTAAACAAAAGAAAAAAAAAGTGATAAAAAAACTAGTAAAAATAAAAAAGAAAAAATCAAAACGAGCAGTCAAAAAAAAAGAATTTTTATAAATGAAGAAATTTCTTGTTAGATTTCTTTTAATTTCTTTTAAAATAAAAAGAAAAAATGAAATGAATATCTTGTACCAAGTACGCTACGGCAAGCAATCTAACCCATTCCATTGGAATGTAGATATTACAGTTCATAGTAAAAAATAAAAACAAAATGACGAAAAAAAATTGGAACATCAATTTGAAAGAAATGGTAAAAGTAGGAGTTCATTTTGGTCATGAGACCAGAAAATGGAATCCTAAAATGGCACCTTACATTTTTAAAGAACGTAAAGATAGTCATATTATAAATTTAGCTTACACCGCTCGTTTTTTATCAGAAGCCTGTGATTTTGTGTTTGATGGAGCAAAGAGAGGAAAACAATTTATGATAGTTGGTACAAAACATCAAACAGCTGATGCAGCTAAATTAGCTGCTTTAGCAGCTCGATGTCATTATGTAAATAAAAAATGGCTAGCGGGTATGTTAACTAATTGGTTTACTACAGAAGCAAGACTTGAAAAATTCAAAAATTTAACGAAAAAAAAAAATACGGGAGGATTTGATCGATTTACGAAGAAAGAAGCAGCAATACTCAAGAGAGAATTGAACAAATTGCAGGAGGATCTAGGGGGGATTAGATACATGACAAAACTGCCCGATATTGTAATAATTCTCGATCAAAAAGGAGAATATACTGCTATTCGGGAATGTAGAACTCTGGGTATTCCAACAATTTGCTTAGTTGATACAGATTGTGACCCAGATCTCGTGGATATCCCAATCCCAACCAATGATGATGGTAGAGGACCAATCCGGTTGATCCTAAATAAATTAATTTTAGCAATTCGCGCGGGTAGAGAATTGAATTGTAATTTTATAAAAAGTGAATTAAAAAGAAAAAAAATGAATTAAACAGAAAAAAAAAGATAAGCTAGAATTAAGTTGGCTACTATTCCCAAATCTTATAGAATAGATTAAGATAAAATATTTTTATAGAAATAAAGAGATCTTCTTAATAAATCAAATAATCATTCCATTATTTTATTTCATAGCCTGACTGATGATAGTGAAATAATTGAGGAATTGGTCATTGAACCAAAATCATTTCTTTTTGAAGTTCATCTTTATATAGAAAGGGTAATATGGATATTGTACAATTTCCTATTAGCACGCTGAATTATTTCTACGAGATATCCGGTGTGGAAGTAGGTCAGCATTTTTATTGGCAAATAGGGGGGTTTCAAGTTCATGCACAGGTACTTATAACTTCCTGGATTGTAATTGCTGTCTTATTAGGTTCAACTACTCTAGCTGTTCGATACCCACAAATCATTCCGAACGGAGCTCAAAATTTTGTGGAATATGTTCTCGAATTTGTTCGGGACTTGGCTAGAACTCAGATTGGCGAAGAAGAATATGGTCCCTGGGTTTCTTTTATAGGGACTCTGTTTCTATTTATCTTTGTTTCTAACTGGGCAGGTGCTCTTTTTCCTTGGGGAATTTTTAAATTACCTCATGGGGAATTAGCCGCACCTACAAATGATATTAATACTACAGTAGCTCTAGCTTTGCTCACATCAGTAGCTTATTTTTATGCAGGTTTTACAAAGAAGGGTTTAGGAGATTTTGGTAAATATATTCAACCAACCCCAATACTTTTACCAATTAACATATTAGAAGATTTTACAAAACCTCTATCACTTAGTTTTCGACTTTTTGGAAATATATTAGCTGACGAATTGGTAGTTGCCGTTCATGTTTCCTTAGTACCTTTAGTGGTACCTATACCTGTAATGTTCCTAGGATTATTTACAAGTGGTATTCAAGCTCTAATCTTTGCAACTCTAGCCGCAGCTTACATAGGCGAATCCATGGAGGGTCATCATTAATTCAATTAATTGGACTCAGTTTTTTCTAACCTTTCAATTCATATCCATTTCGAATTTAATAAGATTTTAGTCAAAAAAATATTTAGGATCACTAATCCCGTCGATAAAATTGATAAATAGAACAATTCATATCTACATAATAAAATGAATAGGTTTACTCATGGGAATTAGTTTAGTAAACTATGCATCCCGGTGTGGAACAATGAATTTTTCGACCTCGAAGGGACACATATACATAGTTTGTATTGTGTCATATATGTATATGCATATATCATCTATATAGACTAATATATATCTAGATAATTATTTAGATATAACCATAAAAAAAGAGACTATTGTGCAGAATAGTTCATTTGATAAATGAATCAACATCTGCCTCTATTTTATCTAAAAAAGAATATAATATCAGGGTAGAGAATTGACCTATTTGGTAATATCATCATTTTTAATACCATTTCGTTGGAGTTTAGTTGTTTCAAAGAAATTGTTCTCTTGTTGAACGTGAACAATCAAATCAATAGATAAAACTATCATATTATCCACCATTTATTAACCTAAGAGGAGATTACCATGAATCCTTTGATTTCTGCTGCTTCCGTTATTGCTGCTGGATTATCCGTAGGCCTTGCTTCTATTGGACCTGGCATTGGTCAAGGCACTGCTGCAGGACAAGCTGTTGAAGGTATTGCGAGACAACCAGAAGCGGAGGGTAAAATACGAGGTACCTTACTGCTAAGTTTAGCTTTTATGGAAGCTTTAACTATTTATGGATTAGTTGTAGCTCTAGCACTTTTATTTGCTAATCCGTTTGTTTGATCTCGGAGACAAAAATACGTACCCTTCGGGATTTTAAATACCCCCCCTCTATCCATTTTCTTGTTCAGCCAATAGGGGAGGGGCTGATCCAAAATAATGGACTTATACTTCACTTGTTTCGATCAGAAAGATTTGCGACACTCGGAGAAGTAGATAGATCGAACAAAGTTTTTTTGTTTTCATAATTGTATCCTTATTTGTCGTTATGCGGGACCTGGGACTTACTAAGTACTTGAAATTTGCTTATCCGGACTTCGAATAATGGTAGAATCGAGTCAGAGAAAAAACTTTGTAAAAGTATCCTTATCTATGAGGGGAGAGCGTATGAAAAATGTAACTGATTCTTTCATTTCCCTAATTTATTTACCCTCCGCTGAGGGTTTCGGGTTAAATACCAATATTTTAGAAACAAATATAATAAATCTCAGTGTGGTGCTTGGTGTACTGATCTATTTCGGAAAGGGAGTGTGTGCGAGTTGTATATTTGAATAATCTAGCTGGATCCAACCAACTGCACTTTGTAGATAGAAAAGTGCATGATCTCAACGAATTACTTCTAAAAGGGAAAAAAGAAATATGGAAGAACTATAGCATTTCGTAGTTGATTGGAAAATTTTATTACCAATCCCAACCAACAAGAGAAAATCTTTAGAATGGTTAAAGCTAAACTGCTTGAAGTCCAAGCACAACTGGGTACTCTTTCCACCGCTGTGCTAATATGAGATGGGTTCAAAGGCATAGTTGGAGGTTCATCCGATATATAACATTCATATCAATGGAATTATTCAATCTATCGACTGAAAAATAGTCCTAATCTCCCATCCAATTTTTTTGGTTTAAATGCGGAACCGGCGACCTGCACAGAAGCGAAATTATTCAAGAAAAAGTAAAGAGGAAATACGAATGAAAAGAAAAAAGAAGAAAAAAAGAAGAAAAAAAGAAGAACAACAACTTTGTTGATAATAAAAAATCCCTTTTGGCAAAAGAGCCCTTCGTAGATTTCGGTCTTTGATAGATTGATCTTATTTTGACATAATATGAACGAAAAGGGTAGGCTTGGTAAAAAAAAAAAGAGCCGAGCGGGAGAGCCGAATGAATCGAAAGGTTCGTGTTCGGTTTGGGAAGAGATTCTAAATTCGTTTAACTTATGAATAGATAATCTACTTTCATTAAGTAATCTATTAGATAATCGTAAACAGAAAATATTGAGTACTATTCAGAATTCTGAAGAACTATGTAAAGGAGCTGCTAATCAGCTTGAGCAAGCCCGAGCTCGCTTACGGGAAATAGAAATGCGAGCGCGCGAAATTCGCGTAAATGGATACTCTCAAATACAACAAGAAAAAGACTATCTTATCAATGTTGCTTCTGTTAATTTGAAACAATTAGAAAATTCAAAGAATGAGACCGTTCACTTTGAACAACAAAGAGTAATTGAACAGGTTCAACAACAAATTTCTCGCCAAGCTGTACAAAGAGCTCTACGAACTCTGAATAGTCGTTTGAATAATGAGTTACATTTACGTACGATCGAACATAATATCGACCTGCTCCTAGCCATGAAAAACATAACTGATTAACATTATATATATATTGATATATTAATACTACTTATATATTATATATAATATAGTAGGTCTTATTTTTCAAAAGAGAATTAACTAGTGTGAATGGTAACTATTCGACCCGATGAAATCAGTAGTATGATACGTAAACAGATTGAACAATATAATAACGAGGCTCAAGTTGTGAATATTGGCACTGTACTTCAAG
>VDFB02257599.1:0-11764 GCA_007258455.2 Sequoia sempervirens | reverse complement strand
ATTTTAAATACCCCCTCTATCCATTTTCTTGTTTAGCCAATAGGGGAGGGGCTGATCCAAAATAATGGACTTATACTTCACTTGTTTTGATCAGAAAGATTTGTGACACTCGGAGAAGTAGATAGATCGAACAAAGTTTTTTTGTTTTCATAATTGTATCCTTATTTGTCATTATGCAGGACCTGGGACTTACTAAGTACTTGAAATTTGCTTATTCGGACTTCGAATAATAGTAGAATCGAGTCAGAGAAAAAACTTTGTAAAAGTATCCTTATCTATGAGGGGAGAGCGTATGAAAAATGTAACTGATTCTTTCATTTCCCTAATTTATTTACCCTCCGCTGAGGCTTTCGGGTTAAATACCAATATTTTAGAAACAAATATTTAATAAATCTCAGTGTGGTGCTTGGTGTTCTGATCTATTTCAAAAAGGGAGTGTGTGCGAGTTGTATATTTGAATAATCTAGCTAGATCCAACCAACTGCACTTTGTAGATAGAAAAGTGCATGATCTCAACAAATTACTTCTAAAAGGGAAAAAAGAAATATGGAAGAACTATAGCATTTCGTAGTTGATTGGAAAATTTTATTACCAAACCCAACCAACAACAGGAAATCTTTAGAATGGTTAAAGCTAAACTGCTTGAAGTCCAAGCACAACTGGGTACTCTTTCCACCGTTGTGCTAATATGAGATGGGTTCAAAGGCATAGTTGGAGGTTCATCCGATATATAACATTCATATCAATGGAATTATTCAATCTATCGACTGAAAAATAGTCCTAATCTCCCATCCAATTTTTTTGGTTTAAATGCGGAGCTGGCGACCTGCACAGAAGCAAAATTATTAAGAAAAAGTAAAGAGGAAATATGAATGAAAAGAAAAAAGAAGAAAAAAAGAAGAAAAAAAGAAGAACAACAACTTTGTTGATAATAAAAAATCCCTTTTGGCAAAAGAGCCCTTCATAGATTTCGGTCTTTGATAGATTGATCTTATTTTGACATAATATGAACGAAAAGGGTAGGCTTGGTAAAAAAAAAAAGAGCCGAGCGGGAGAGCCGAATGAATCGAAAGGTTCGTGTTCGGTTTGGGAAGAGATTCTAAATTCGTTTAACTTATGAATAGATAATCGACTTTCATTAAGTAATCTATTAGATAATCGTAAACAGAAAATATTGAGTACTATTCAGAATTCTGAAGAACTATGTAAAGGAGCTGCTAATCAGCTTGAGCAAGCCCGAGCTCGCTTACGGGAAATAGAAATGCGATCGCGCGAAATTCGCGTAAATGGATACTCTCAAATACAACAAGAAAAAGACTATCTTATCAATGTTGCTTCTGTTAATTTGAAACAATTAGAAAATTCAAAGAATGAGACCGTTCACTTTGAACAACAAAGAGTAATTGAACAGGTTCAATAACAAATTTCTCGCCAAGCTGTACAAAGAGCTCTACGAACTCTGAATAGTCGTTTGAATAATGAGTTACATTTACGTACGATCGAACATAATATCGACCTGCTCCTAGCCATGAAAAACATAACTGATTAACATTATATATATATTGATATATTAATACTACTTATATATTATATATAATATAGTAGGTCTTATTTTTCAAAAGAGAATTAACTAGTGTTAATGGTAACTATTCGACCCGATGAAATCAGTAGTATGATACGTAAACAGATTGAACAATATAATAACGAGGCTCAAGTTGTGAATATTGGCACTGTACTTCAAGTAGGAGATGGCATTGCTCGTATTCATGGTCTTGATAAACTAATGGCAGGGGAATTAGTAGAATTTGTAGATGGCACAGTAGGTATTGCCCTAAATCTAGAATCAGATAATGTTGGAGCTGTATTAATGGGTGATGGCTTGATGATACAAGAGGGCAGTTCCGGGAGAGCAACAGGAAAAATTGCTCAGATACCAGTAAGTGATGCTTATTTGGGTCGAGTTGTAAATGCGCTAGCTCGACCTATTGATGGTAAGGGGAAGATTTCATCTTCCGAATCTCGATTGATCGAATCCGCCGCCCCAGGTATTATTTCAAGACGTTCTGTATATGAACCTCTTCAAACGGGTCTTATTGCTATTGATTCTATGATCCCTATAGGACGCGGTCAGCGAGAATTGATTATTGGAGATAGACAGACCGGTAAGACGGCAGTAGCTACAGATACGATTATAAATCAAAAAAATCAGAATGTAATATGTGTTTATGTCGCTATTGGTCAAAAAGCTTCTTCCGTAGCTCAGGTAGTTAATACGTTCCAAGAACGTGGCGCAATGGAGTATACCATTGTGGTAGCGGAAACTGCGGATTCTCCTGCTACATTACAATATCTTGCTCCTTATACAGGAGCAGCTTTAGCCGAATACTTTATGTATAAAGAACAGCATACATCAATCATTTATGATGATCTTTCCAAACAAGCACAAGCTTATCGACAAATGTCTCTTCTATTAAGAAGACCACCTGGCCGGGAAGCTTATCCAGGAGATGTTTTTTATTTACATTCTCGTTTATTGGAAAGAGCAGCTAAATTAAATTCTCAGTTAGGTGGAGGGAGTTTAACTGCTTTACCAATAGTGGAGACTCAAGCTGGAGATGTCTCAGCTTATATTCCCACTAACGTAATTTCTATTACCGACGGACAAATCTTCTTATCAGCTGATCTCTTCAATGCAGGAATTCAACCTGCCATTAATGTTGGTCTTTCCGTATCCAGAGTAGGATCCGCAGCTCAGATGAAAGCCATGAAACAAGTAGCTGGAAAATTAAAATTAGAGTTAGCTCAACTTGCAGAGTTAGAAGCTTTTGCACAATTTGCTTCTGATCTTGATAAAACTACGCAAGACCAATTGGCAAGAGGTCAACGATTACGCGAGTTACTCAAACAATCTCAATCAGATCCTTTGACAGTGGAAGAACAAATAGCTATGATTTATACTGGAACGAATGGATATCTAGATGTATTAGATATCGTACAAGTGAAAAAATTTATCCTTAGGTTGCGCGAGCATCTCGTCAAAAAGAAACCCCAGTTTGGAGAAATTATACGTTCTACTGGGACATTCACGGAACAAGCAGAAGATCTGTTAAAAGAAGCTATTGAAGATAATATCCAACTTTTTCTTCTAGCATAGAAAAGCTTTGCAACATTTACAAATACAACGAATTATTACGTCCAATAGTATTTGAACCTATACCTAAGGTTTAGAAGACCTCTGTCCTATCCATTAGACGATGGACGCTTTATTTTCATTATTCCTTGAAATACTTTATCGTTAACAAAAGTATAATTTGTTACTTTTTACTTTATCGTTAACAAAAGCCTTTTTATAGTAATATTGCCAAAGTAAAAAAAAAATATAATATATATTTACTGTTGGAAATATTACTATAAAAAAGTTTCTATATTGTATAATACAAAAAGAATAAAAAAAAAAAACAAAAAGTCTTTTTTTCTTACTAATAAACTTATTTTCTTGCTTAATATATTCTAAATAAAAGGAAAAGGAGATGAAAAAAAGTATGATGAAGATATTCAAAATCCTTGGTATTTTTGCAATATTTTCCTTTTTTATTAATACTATTTTTGCAAAGAGTGGGCAAAATGGATCTTTTGTCTTATAGAAGCTATAATTGTAGTAGCTTTTTTCTACTGGCTCTTTTTTTAAGGTAATAAAAACCATTCTAATTGGATCGATCCAATTAGATCGATCCAATTTTCTGAATCTTAAAAAAAAAAAAAAGAATATTTATAGGATTTGTATCAATTATTATCCTATCATTAATCATACAGTTTACAAGAAATAATAAGTAAAGATAAGACCTTACCTTCCTTTGTGTTCAAAGAAAGATAAGATCTTATCTTTCTTTTTCAGTTTTTACTTTCATATGTACAGTATCTCTTATATATACGCGATACATCTGTTTTCTATAAAGATGATCCTAATCCGGAATAAGAACCGTAGAAAAAAATACCTATTAAACCAATAATGAGAATACCAGTTAAAGTACCTATCAACCAAAGAGGGATCCTTCCGGTGGTATCGGCCATTTCTATTACTTCCTTTCACATTTTCTTAAGCAGTCATGCTCAAGACATAAACAATAATACATAGAAGTATTCGATCTCACCAAATTCAATTAGGTAAGAAAAGAAAGTCTTCTCACTGTTCCTAATTGAAAAAGTAATTAGAGAATAGAACAGCAAGTACCAAAATAAGTAACAACCCCCAATAGAGGCTGGTACGATTCAATTCAACATTTTGTTCATTCGGGTTTGATTGTGTCATAAATAGCTCCGTGATTTAGTTTATATAAAGTTTATCGCTGTATGAATTGCATTGCTGATATTGATCCCAAGAAAAAAACCGTAGGTACAGCTAGCCCGTGAACGGCCAACCATCTAACTGTAAAAATCGGATAGGTTCTATCTATAGTCATTAATACCTCCTAAAAAGATCTAGATCTAGTAAATTCATCGAGTTGCTCTAATGAATCGAAACGGCCAGTTACTAATGGAACCTCTTGTCGGCTTTCTGTGAAATACTCATTTGGTCGAGGGCTCCCGAATACATCATAAGCTAAACCTGTACTGACAAATAACCAACCTGCAATGAATAGAGAAGGTATAGTAATGCTATGGATAACCCAGTATCGAATACTAGTAATAATGTCAGCAAAAGCGCGTTCTCCCGTATTCCCGGACATGCTAAGCTCCCTATATTATTGTAAAATCAAGGGTAAATTGATCCCATGAAAGAAAGAGATCAGGAAATGGAAAACTACTGATATCTTCTACAATCCTTGTTTGATTGTCAATATGATACCAAGGGTATATTTGAAGCATACTAAGTATAGCTAGCCTTCTTCTAACATAGCAATATAATTTTGCTTAATATGAAAAGGGAGTAGGATAGAACGATTCTGCTACTGCCAGTTACTCCAGCTCTGTTTGATCAACTTAATTCATTTTCTTTTTTTGTTTTCTTTTCACTGAACAGAAATGAAAGAATTTTGCATATTTCAATTTCATAATAGCTTCCGCAAGGAATCCTGTCTCTCTATTGCAACAATTGGATATACGGATCATGGGGAAGTTAATTTCATTTGAGCAAATAATTGTAATGGCTCTCGCTTCCACAGGTGACTTTATCGCTAGAATACATTCATGTCGTTTTAAGAAGAAGATCAAGGAGTATCATTCATTATAAATGCAACTTATCCAAAATATTATACTGTTTCTTTCTCTATTGTGTTTTAATATTATTTATATCGTGTATTTACAATAGTATAGCGAATATAAGTTATGCTATGAACTTAATGACTTCTATAGCACTTTGAATGTGAACGACCGAAGTG
Source organism: Sequoia sempervirens (assembly GCA_007258455.2). Classification (NCBI taxonomy): domain Eukaryota; kingdom Viridiplantae; phylum Streptophyta; class Pinopsida; order Cupressales; family Cupressaceae; genus Sequoia; species Sequoia sempervirens. The sequence continues at coordinate 6,386 of VDFB02257599.1, read as the reverse complement.
TTATTCCTCTTATGAATAAAAGGAATCGATGAATAGTGGAATATTCTCTTGATCAAATAGTCACTATGTTACTATTCCTATTTTGTTTTACAAGAAAGAAAGGATAGCAAGCAGGGTTGACTTCAATTATTTTCCTTAAAATGAAAAAGGCATATGGAAAAAGTGAATCCATTTATTTATAGCGTACAGTTCTTTTTTACTATGCTTGGCTGTAGCAAAAGCTTTTTCGTTCTAAAGACCGATAGAGATAATGTAAGGTTATCTAATCAGAATCATTGTGAAATTCATTCATCTCATTCTTAGTAATAGACTATTACGAACGATAATTTATTTGTGAAATTACAATTGGTATTCATTTTATTTATGGCTTGTTCAATCAATTGGGGGGGATTGAATTTTCACATTTTTTTTAGAAAATATAAAAAATATCTTTTTATCGTCTATTCCCTCCATGTTTTTTCACAACATTAACAATTGTTAGATATTCAATTATAAATTGGTATCTATTTATTGAAATGATTTTTTCTTTCTGTTCCTAGAGAAAAATTGAGGTAATTGCCTGACAAAAATACGTATCAATCATTGTTTTTTTTTTTCCTTGATTCCTTCCATGCTTACTATAATTAGTTATTTTGGTTTTTTATTAGCTTTGCTTATTTTCACCTCAGTCCTATTCATTGGGTTAAGCAGTATACGACTTATTTGAAATAAAATAAAACCCTAAATAGGAATTGAGATTCCGAGTCAATTTGAGGTACTATATAGATTAGCCATGAATCCTTACCTATTCTTTTTTAATAAATAAAAATATGATTGAAGTTTTGTTATCCGGAATTGTGTTAGGTCTAATTCCTATAACTTTGGCTGGATTATTTGTAACTGCATATTTACAGTACCGACGCGGTGACCAATTGGATATTTGATTTAGGACCATATTATGGTATGAACGGGTCTCCTACTGATTCTGAGGGATCAGATCCCATTAGCTGTTTCAGTTTAAGTGACAAGAAGATGGGATAAAATAAAAAAAGAAGGATCTCGCTCTGTAGGATTTGAACCTACGACATCAGGTTTTGGAGACCTGCGTTCTACCAAACTGAACTAAGAGCAAAAAGAAGGATCACGCTCTGTAGGATTTGAACCTACGACATCAGGTTTTGGAGACCTGCGTTCTACCAAACTGAACTAAGAGCGCTTTTTCTTTTTCTTTTTTTTTGAAAGAAAGTAAAGAAGGGCGCTTTTTTACTCTTAAAACATTTTTGCATGTGGTATGCTCCAATCACTGATTATTCATGTTTCATTGAATAAATATCACTCGACTTTTTTTTATAGGAGGAAGAGTACTAGGTAGGGATGACAGGATTCGAACCTGCGACATTTTGTACCTAAAACAAACGCGCTACCAAGCTGCGCTACATCCCTTTTAATCGTGAGTATTTTTATTCGATATTTTCATATTACAATAAAATTTATTTTGCTTTCCACATTTATCCGCTTTGATTCCCATTTGGTTTCGTGAATAGGCTGTATACACGTAAGATATCATCTATAAGATGTCTATTTATTGACAGTACTTGATTAATATCACATGTTCTGTTCCATCCATAAAAAAAGCTTGTACAAATATCTGTTTACAGTTTCTTAAGGGACTCATAAACTACAGTTGTAGTTGACCATATAATATATTCATCACGATTGAGAAGGAGAACTTACGAACAATGCAAGATATAAAAACATATCTTTCCACAGCGCCTGTGTTAGCTACTTTATGGTTGGGATTTTTAGCCGGTTTATTAATCGAGATAAATCGTTTTTTCCCAGATGCCCTGACTTTTCCCTTTTTTTCGTTTTAATTTTCCTCTCCTGCGAACCCGAAAGAAAAAAATGATGTTAGATTTATTTCCTTTTCTTCTTGGATAAAGAAAATAAATGAAATTCAATCTCTTTAGAATTCAAGGGAGGGTGAAGTTAGAATAAGACAAAATAGAAATCTAGATCCAAAAGTTGCTTCCACAAATAGTAAACTACTGAAAACTCTTAATTAAAGATTTTATTACTTAATTCATTCTCGTAATAAAATCTTTAATCATTCTTCGAAAACTTCTATCCCTTTCTCTTTCTTCTCTTTTTTCCAAATTGAAAAGAAAAGAAGTAGATACAATATCCAAAGTAAGTTATATGGCCAAGGGTGGAAATGTAAGAGTAATAATTACTTTAGAATGTACTAGTTGTACCCAAGATAGTGTTGATAAAAAATCGCCGGGTATTTCGAGATATACGACTCGAAAAAATCGCCGCAATACTCCTCTTCGATTGGAAATAAAGAAATTTTGTCCTTATTGTTACAAGCATACTATTCACGGAGAAATAAAAAAATAGATTGAATCTACAAAAATAGGAATTTACCATTCCTACCCAGATATATAAATATATCAAAGATATTTCTCTTTCTTTGTATTTTCAAAAAATATGTCACTGTCAATATTTCTTTTCGAAATATTTTGAAAAAATAGTATTTGAAAGGTTCATAAAACAAACTATGAATAAAATGAAACCATCTTTTCGGAATACATCTAAATCACCTTTTCATAAAACATCTAAATCATCTTTTCATAAAACATCTAAGCCATCTTTTCGGAATACATCTAAGCCATCTTTTCGGAATACATCTAAGCCATCTTTTCGAAATACATCTAAGTCATCTTTTCGGAATGCATCCAAGCGATTTTCTCCAAATCAGCAGTCTTTTCGAAAACGTTTATCGCCAATTCAGCCTCGAGAGCAAATGGATTATAAAAATATTAGCTTCATTAGTCGATTTGTTAGCGAGCAAGGAAAAATACTATCTCGCCGAACGAATCGATTAGCGTTGAAACCACAACGTTTAATAGCCAAAGCTATTAAACAAGCTCGTATTCTATCTTTGATACCTTTTCTTTCTTTAAAATGAAAAGAAATTAAAGCCTAAGAAATAAACTTGCTCCTACATTGAATCGGAGCTGGGATATCTGACAAAGATAGCGCAGATTTCTTTTCTTTCTTTTTTATAAATGAAAATAATTAGAATAAAAATAGAATTATCCAAGTGGATTTGTTCATCCCGAATTCATTTTCGTATTGTCTCTAGTTTCCCGGAGAATTTCTCCGGGAGATTGGGGTTTACTATTTCATAATACAAGAATATTTTCTAAGATCATAGAGAAGCAATTATTATTTAATACAGCTATTTGCGCAAGTGTTCTACGATTTGTAAACAACTGCCTTTTGTATACAAAATGTATAAATTGATTATAGGAGACTCCATTAGCACGGGATGCTGCATTAATCCGAGTAATCCACAAACGACGAAAATCTCTCTTCCGCTTAATTCTATCTCGGTGAGCGGAAACTAAGGCTCTCATCTTCTGTTGGTTAGCAGTCCTAAAAAGTTTTGAATGGGCTCCTCGAGAGCCTGATACAAATGCGAGAATCTTTTTTCGACGTTTTTTAGCTATATATCCACGTTTAACTCTGGTCATTGAAGTTGATTCTTCATAAATGACTAATCTATTTTTTGATCAATCATTTTTTTGTTTTGTTTATTAAGAATAAAACTGATTGTTCTAATGTATAAAATAGAGATTCCAATGGCTTTTGCTACTCTACCCTTCCCAACCATAATTCTCTTCAGTTAGGTACCTTCCAAGTAGGCAAGGGATCGGACCTTGCATTTAAGTAAGAAAAAAAAAAATAGAATATATATATATATATATATATATATTATGGATTTCTTCGTTTCTATGGTTCTTTTTCTAACGGTAAGGTCCTCTCTATACGCCGGAGCCCTAAGATATAAGATGAGTATTTGGTAACTTGTATAGTTTACCATTTTCAGCTCTACTCTCCCCCCCCCCGACTTATCAAGTAAGAAATACTCTCATGATAAGATTTATAGATACAGTAACGACATGTAATTGTGAGAGTTGGCAAGGTAGCTGACCTTTTGTCCGTTCTCGCAGCAATAAAAACATATTTATGTTTTTTCAATTTGCATTATTTCCTCGCTCAATGGATTGATGACCATTCGCTACCAATGAGGAATTGCTTTTCATCCCACATCAAGGTGATTGGATTTGCACCAATGGAAACCATAAATTTCATCCCCGGTAAGAGTAGATGATAGATCTGTACTTTTTAACAGAAGGAAAGTTCTTCTTGCTTCTTGTTAGAGCAATTTCCTGGTCCGTTTCAGCGTCTGATCCAAACGAGTCGCACATACACCCTAGCACATACTCCTTTACGCTGAGGACATCCTCGAAGAGCAGGAGATTTGGTTCTATTTTCTATTGGCTGTCTCGCGTTTCTTATAAGTTGTTGAATAGTCGGCACTTTGCATTATATTTGAAATTGAATGGTTCGGATTCATCCTAACCAACCATAGAAAGTAGAAACTGTATAAATAAATTTGAGAAAATCATTCTTTAAAGAGAGACAATGGCATATTATAAATGTTAAGATAAATGCCATGCTATAAATGATCCCAATTTAATAATTATTCTTTATTTAACTAAAAAACAAAACAACAAGCAATGAAACCAAAGACAGAGAGAGCCGCTAAACTATAGGATAAGTAAGCTTCTCCAGACCATACAAACGCGCGGCGAGCCCATGCAAAAGGTTTTGTTAAGATGTGCCAGATACCACCGAAGATACAAATGGAACCTAACCAAACATGTCCTCCAATTAGATCTTCCAGATTGTCCACGCTAACAATCCATCCCTCCCCTCCAAAAGGGGATTTGAGTAAATAACCAAATATAGTACTTGGGTTAAGCGTAAGGTTCGTAATTTTTCTTACATCTCCACCGCCGGGAGCCCAGGTATCGTATATACCACCAAAATACAAAGCCTTAAACACTAGAAGAAAAGCACCAACACCTAGCAAGATTAGGTGAATACCTAAAATTGTAGTCATTTTGTTCCTATCTTTCCATACATAACCAAAAAATGGAAAAGATTCTTCTAAAGTTTCGGGTCCGATTAGTGCGTGATAAATACCACCGAAGCCTAAAACTGCAGAAGAAATTAAGTGAAGTACCCCGGATACAAAATATAGGGAAAAGTGTCCACAATTTCCCCACCAGGACCGACTCCCCATCCTAGAGTAGCTAGATGGGGAAGTAGAATCAATCCCTGTTCATACATAGGTTTTCCGGTACAAAATGAGCCACTTCAAACAGATTCATTGCTCCAGCCCAGAATACAATTAATCCGGCATGAGCCACATGAGCCCCAAGTAATTTGCCTGACAAATTAATGAGTCGGGCATTACCGGCCGACCAAGCGAAACCAGTGGTTTCTTGGTCACGACCAGCTAAAGTTAGAGTTCCATTAAAGAGCGTTTCCACGGGGTAGAACCTCCTCAGGGAATATAAGGTTTTCATGAGGCTGATCCTGAGCCGCCATCCAAGCACGAATACCTTCGTTCAAAAGAATATTTTTTGTATAAAAAGTCTCAAATTCAGGATCTTCTGCTGCACGAATCTCCTAGGAAACAAAATCATAAGCACGTAAGTTTAGAGCTAGGCCAACTACTCCAATGGCACTCATCCATAAACCGGTCACCGGCACAAATAACATGAAGAAATGTAACCAACGTTTATTGGAAAAAGCAACCCCAAAAATTTGGGACCAGAAGCGGTTCGCAGTGACCATAGAATAAGTCTCTTCGGCTTGAGTTGGGTTAAAAGCACGGAATGTATTTGCACCATCACCGTCTTCAAATAAAGTATTTTCCACAGTAGCACCGTGAATAGCACATAGAAGAGCAGCACCCAATACTCCAGCAACTCCCATCATATGAAATGGATTCAAGGTCCAATTATGAAAACCTTGAAAAAAGAGGATAAATCGGAAAATAGCTGCTACGCCAAAACTAGGCGCAAAAAACCAACCAGACTGACCTAATGGATAGATCAAGAATACGGAAACAAAAACAGCAATCGGAGCAGAGAACGCAATTGCATTATAAGGTCGTAATTGTACAGATCGAGCAAGTTCAAATTGGCGTAACATGAAGCCTATTAGACCAAAAGCACCATGAAGAGCAACGAAAGTCCATAGACCACCTAATTGGCACCAACGAGTAAAATCTCCTTGTGCTTCAGGACCCCATAATAGCAACAAAGAATGTGCTAAACTATTAGCAGGCGTAGAAACTGCAGCAGTTAAAAAATTACAACCTTCCAAATAGGAGCTAGCCAATCCGTGAGTATACCACGAAGTCACAAAAGTTGTACCCGTGAACCATCCACCTGGCGCAAAATAAGCACAAGGAAAAAGCAATAGACCGGACCAACCCACAAAGACAAAACGGTCTCTGCGTAGCCAGTCATCCATAATATCAA
>VDFB02257598.1:0-27181 GCA_007258455.2 Sequoia sempervirens | reverse complement strand
GCTTAAAGGTGAAGAAATTATCTAGGGTTTGGAGATTATTGAAGGACTACTAAGTACAGACCTGAAGATTCATCATTGTTAGTCATTAAAGAGCAGATTACTAACTTTTATCTGTTGCTACAGTACTCGCGTGAACAGTACCCGCTACAGTGTTGGGTGCTATTTTTATCAGATTTATAATTCTGTTCACCCTTTGAAAATACCATCTAAGATTAAGGATCATTGGGCTGTGTGTTGAAGAATATTATGGCTGCAACTTACACAGTTAGGGTTTACCAGCAAAATTATCAAACTACAGTGATTGGTGATTGAGTTTTAAGAGCCTTATATTGCTGGTTATACTGTACAGCACCTCTTTAGGGAGATGTATCTCTACATTGGCAAAGGCGTCTCTTCTTTTGGCTGCAAATCACTCTTATTGGTGGCGGTCAGACCTGACCCAGTTTGCAGCTTCATCAAATCTTGGAGAAAAGTCATTCGCTGGCTGCAGCAGTTAAATAAGGGTTTCTACATGCAGAAAACATCACTCCCAGGTTCAGATTTTTAGTTGTTTGCATTTCTAGCTGTAGCAAACTATGTAATAAATCTGCCTTTCAATTACATGTTGGAATTAAATGCATGTATCTGGTCCCTAATTGAATTTTGGTGTTTACTAAATGCTGCTATAAAGAGTTTGTTTTTTCCAAGCATTTCTCTTATTTAATATTGCATCATAAAATACCAAAATTTCAAAAAAATTCCAAGATCAGGGAAAAGAAATAAAACAAAAAGAAGTCTCAAAAACTAGGGCACAAAGTGTTCTTACACTTTGATTGGATCACTTGCCCATTCACTATTAATGTTATGGTTGTTCAATTATTACTTTCACATTTGTAGTATTTAATGCAACCACAAGTGGTAACTTTAAACATTATTTTTTATGTTAATGGGGAGTCAAAATTTCAAGTGTGAGTAGTCGACAGAAAGCTCTTTCCGTGACAAACACTTTAGCATCGAGACCATTTAGAATTTGTGCTGTTTATTAGCAATTTTTGGCCTCCGAAGTGATAATTGGAAGTGAATTTCAACTGGGCATAACTTTCACTCCAATTATCAAAATTTTGCATTTTTTTTTTTGAGTCATGAAAATTTCACAAAGAATTTGATTTTGCATGTAAAAATAAGATCTAGATTGCCATTTTATCAACAAATTGTGAAAACCTTCGTGAGTTATAAACAAAAGATTTTGGCATCCGATCTTCACAACTTGTAAAAACTTCTTGCACATCTTTTTGGGGGTGCCGATGTTTCAACACTAATCATTTTGGGGGGGGGGTGGGGGGTTATACTTGCATTTCACATTGATATTTTCTAATAATTAGACCATGTCTAGAAATTGCAAATTGAAGTGCATATACAATGGAAGCAATTGACATGTGGATGAATTTTGTCCTCATGTCTCGCATCAAATTGTTGACTTACTATTGACTTGCAAAAAGTAATCTCACTAAGACATCTTGTGAGACACCATCATTTGGGGATGAACAATGCAGTCGCATGGCTTGCATTGAGGACTTATCTCCCATATCACCTGATGCTACATCTGAATCCTATGTTGACTCATCCATGGCTTCTAGTGATTCTTTGCATCATAACATTGTTATTGTTGTTCTAGATCCGCCACATTGGGATGCATATCTACGAAACATCACATCTTTGTTTTTAGAATCCCACTTTGCAGATTTGGAAGACACTATCGAGGATATTCATCTCCTCTATGATGTCAGCTTCGATGAAGTTGCATTATCATTACCATCTTTGGATCTTGCTCTCAGCTTCTATCATGACAGATTGTGCAGATATTCATGAGTTGACCCATCCAACTCTGTTATCATCTGCAGTAGTATTAGATTCACATTGGTCCAATTATCACCATACATTTATGTTCCCTATTCCTAAATCTTATATGGTACTTGATGTTAGTATTTTATAGCTTCGGGAGATATATTCTCTCAAATAAAATGTAACTAAGGTAGGTCGGCCATCATGCTTTATAAACAAAATATTGTAATTGCTAGGTCGGCTCTAGAGTGAGCTCGCCTAGTCTTGTATAAATATGTGAAGGTGTCTCCTCATTTTGGTATTAATCAATTCACTCCAAGTTTGAATTCCATTAGTAGTAGGTCAAATTTTCTATGCAGCAGATTAGCATCAAGGAGAAGAGTCAAATTCTTTGTGTATTCAAGAAATCGCACTATATACAAAGTGCAGATCCATTGTATTAGATTCGGCCTTTTCTAGGACCTGATTCAGTGTGCTCTTTCTGTAGTTATTTTCTGATTATAAGAGAATATCTTTGCTGGGTTTTTCTCCCTCGAGTAGGAGGGTTTTCCCAAGGTAAAATACTATGTTCTTTGTTCTATGTGTTGAGTTTTTCTGCTTATTGCATTTCCGATCCTAAAATTAGCATGGTATTAGAGCAAGGTTCAGGAAAATCTGATCAGATTTGACTAAGCATAATTTCGGGTTGTGTGGAAGACAATTCTTTGTTTAGGGCAGTTACTTGGAACAACAGTCGCTTTGAGACAACAACTCCATCATATTCTTTGGAGGTCACTTTCAGACTCGAAGAATTCGAATGCCTGATTAGAGAAGTAAAGGAAAAGTTATATATATATATATATATATATATTTTTCCTTGACCGAACCATTTTGGAGGATGCGTTTGAATGGGTCATCGGTTGACAGAGAATGAAGAAGAATAAAAGATATATTGGAGTCACAAGTATTTCCTAGCCAACATTTAAAGACTAGAGGGCGTGCCAGGCGAGAAGCGTCAGAGGGTGATCTGGTAGAGCCTCTGGCTTTGGCCGAACTCAATAAGCATCTCACAGGACTTATCATTATCGCGCCAACTCTTAGCATACCTCCTAGCGATTTCATCGGTATCACTTGTTGGGAGATTGGGACTATGTAGTGATATCAGCGGCATCTTATAGTCATCACAATTTAGCCGATCCACCTTTCAGGGATCATCCATAAGAGCCTCGCAATCTTCTTACACCATTCATCTGCAGCAGGAGATCACCATTTGCCACAACACTCGGGGGCAAGACACTGAATAGAGGATAGATGGAATTGAAGGCTCTTCCTAATCTGCACCACCTCACATGACCATTGTAGCTTCCAGATCACGGCTATCACACTAACCCGGCCTTAGTCCATCATGCAAGTGACATCGTCAAAGGCGCCTGCGATCCTCTAGCAATCAATGTGGCATCAACTGATGTTCATAACTTCAACAAACGGGTTTGCCAGTAGAGCGATCTGCTGAAGACGTCTCTTTGATTTTATAATCGAGAGACATCCATCTGTTGCCGTTTTCTCTCGCCTGAGCATTGGTGTCAATCTTTAGTGAGGTCGATGTATGAAACTTCTATACCAAATATTCAAGGTGGTTCAATATGTGGTCAATTGATAATGTTTTGTTGTCATTGTGAATGAATTTTGGGTATTGCAAGAATAATTTATCTGCCTTTCGTGCTCAGCCGACTGTTGATAAATATAATTTTAGATGATTCATTAGAGTTGAGCATCAAAATCTTTATGTTGTGGCTTGGAAGCTTGATTACAATATGAGTTGAGTCCTGCAGTGCAATCGATTTTTGGTTAATCTCTAAGTTATAGTGCATAAGCAAAAAAAAGGGGAGTCTAAATGGGCTGAGCTAAGTAGACATTGCATTGGAGCTTTGGAGGTACATGTCTGAGTTATCACGAGCTTAAAATTTCTAAGGCATTTATAGAAGGTTGTGTTGTGAAGTATTTCATGATTGTTTTATGAGTGTGACCAATAATATTTAGTTCAATAAATACAACTATTCATATATGTGAAGTTGTGTCTGAGATATATCAAGCTGTGTGAAGCTGCTTTGTGTAGGAGTAACAGAGTTTGAAGAAGATTGTGGTACAGGAGAGGTATTTTTGATGAAGTTTTGAAGTGACTGCTTGCAGGTCTCTGACAAGTGTGCCATATCAAGTAGTCTCAACAGATTTAAGTAGAATTGGCAAGATGTCAATTGTTTATCCAGAGCAATCATAGCAGGTTCATTATTTCTATTTAGGTTGTGGGTTTCATGCATCTATTAGCTCAGAAATTGAAATTGCATTAGATCATGATTGGTCATGCTCTGAAAGTCAAAAGTTACAATCTCCATTATATTGTAAATTGTCTTCTTCATGAGGACAATCTACTATTAGTGAAAATTGGCAATAGTTGCAATCATCATTGTAATCAGTCTCTATTACAATTCAAAGGAGTCTGAGGCAGTTCTTGTTAGGCTTGAGTTCAAAGATCATACAATGGAGAGGAGTTCACTTCCGAAAGATTTTTTTTGTAATCTCTGGTAGTGATCAAGAGGGAGTTTTGTGTTCAGCAAAATAAAGTCCTTGGAAGATCTTTTCAACTGCAGAAAATGGAATTGCACAAAGCAGTCAACCTTGTTTTGACATCGGTAGCACCACAAACCTATTCAGAATAGGGTGATCTGGGATGAGGTCGAGGAGGATAGTCTTGGACTCTTTCAAGTTAGTAGTGTTGGAGGTGTGTGTTGGAAAGGATTCCTCTAAGGCAAGCATTGCGGGCAATCTTGGACGAGGAGATCAAGAGGTTGATGCAAGTACTTGGAGCTTCAGAGGGAGTCACATCATCATGAAGATTTGTTGTAATGTATATTTCTCTGAGACTGAGAAGTATGAGGTGAAAGCCCTTGTAGTGTATATTTTCCTAAGACGGAGAAATATGAGGTGAAAGCCCTTGTAGTGCATATTTCTTTGAGACGGAGAAATATGCGGTGAAAGCCCTTGTAGTGTATATTTCTCTGAGACGGAGAAATATGAGGTGCAAGCCCTTGTACATCTCTGAGATTGAGATGAGACATCATGTTGAGAGACTCCATGACAAGGATATCCTATACATCTCTGAGATTGGCGAGACACCGCGTTGAGAGACTCTATGATGTGGGATATTCGGTACATCTCGAGACTGAGAGATGTCATGGTTGAGAGACTCCAGCGATGAGATATTTTGTACATCTCTGAGACTGAGACGTGTCTTTTCCACAAATGGGTGTAGCCATTGTGGACGTCATGTTGAGAGACTCCATGGTGAACCCTTGTACATCTCTGAGACTGAGATGTGTTTTTCCACAAATGGGTGTAGCCATTGTGGATGTCATGTTGAGAGACTCCATGACGAGCCCTTGTGCATCTCTAAGACTGAGATGTGTTTTTCCACAAATGGGTGTAGCCATTGTGGGCTCCATGTTGAGAGACTCCATGACGAGGATATTTGAAAATACCTCCCTAGCTAAGAGGGAGTGTTAGTGTTTTATAGCTTCGAGAGATATTTTCTTTCAAATAAAATGTAACTAAGGCAGGTCGGCCATCATGCTTTATAAATAAAATATTGTAATTTCTAGGTCGGCTCTAGAGTGAGCTCGCCTAGTCTTGTATAAATATGTGAAGGTGTCTCCTCATTTTGATATTAATCAATTCACTCCAAGTTCGAATTCCATCAGCAACAGGTTGAATTTTCTATGTAGCAGATTAGCATCAAGGAGAAGAGTCAAATACTTTGTGTACTCAAGAAATCGCACTATATACAAAGTGCAGATCCATTGTATTAGATTCGGCCTTTTCTAGGGCCTGATTCAGTGTGCTCTTTTTGCAGTTATTTTGTAATTATAAGAGAATATCTTTGCTGGGTTTTTCTTCCTCGAGTAGGAGGGTTTTCCTAGGGTAAAGTACTGCGTTCTTTGTTCTATGTGTTGAGTTTTTCTGCTTATTGCATTTCTGATCCTAAAACTAACACTTGATCCATTTTATCAACATTTATCACACATCAACATTGGCTTGGAGATCATTGAGCATCATTTGAAGACATCATGGGTATCATATCAGTCTTTGGATCATGTGCAGAATTTAGAGACCTTTATTCTACTTGCATATTCCTATTCGGAGTGGGAAGTCATATTGCACACATTTGTGATGTTTCTTCCCAAGGGGAGAAATGTTGTTCGATGATCTTGGATCATCTTTAGCATCTAGTGTCAAGCATCTACCAACACTACAGGCATCATTTTGAGGGGAGGCTGCATGGTTTCTTTTCCCCTATCAGTTTTGGGAGGAAGCATTTCCTCACATGGAATTCGGTACATAGACCTTCTCTCTTTTCTCTCCTTTGGGGGGAAAGTTCATTGCACATTAGTCTTTGGGGGGGTCATGATTAGTTCTCCATTTATCACATCTTCACTTTTACATTTCATTGCATTTGCATTATTTCTCTTTTGGAGAGGAGTCTTATTTCCCACTGGGTTTTCTCTTTTATTTCACTTTATGAGAAATTTGTACGAGTACCTAACATGGCCTAGTAGCTGGGACTCATCATCATGCTTACATTACTTGCTAAGTTGCACTTAAGGGGGGAGGGGGTGCTAGTGTAGTTAGAGTCATTATTCACATAGTTAGCTAATCACCTTTCTAGGATTGACCTATTTGCACATAGTTTAAGTTTACTTAGGCTATTTCATACTTTTTTTCATATCATATGGGTGAGACATATGTCATCATTTGAGACACCTATTGCATGCATACTTGCCACTTGCTTACACACTTGTCAAGTGAACTCACAAATGTTGCATCTTTGGAGGGGTAATCAAACTTTCATTCCTGCCTTCTCACCTCCTCATCCTTGCCTATATAAGCAAGGCTCATCATTGTATTTACACACTCTTCGTTTGTATATTGATAGACATACTATTGTGCTCATATTTTGTTCACTAGTAGAAGATTGTTTCATGCTTTCAGATCTTGACATTCTCCAACAAGGCAGTAGGTCGCTGGGCTGCTGATTACTCCAGATATCAAAAAAAAGGGAAAAAAAAGAAAATTCTTTTTGAGTATTATGATTTATCTATTGGTTTTATATTGTTTTCGTTTCCATATTTATGTCTAAGTTGAACAGTTGAATTCTGGCTGCTGCTTGGATATCTGTGATTTTAGGGTGTCTATACATTACTGTGAATGTGTTTTTGTCATTGTCATATAAAATGCATGTAGTGTTTACTTGACTCAGATATATTTTTGTCATGCTTTTTAATATTGGCTTTATGAATGGTTGCAAGACGGAGTCGATTATGGGTCACGCTTTGAATTTGAGACATATATTTCCATTCAAGAAGTATAATGGCTATGTTTCCTATATTTTTCTGGAAGCTTTCCTAGTGCTTGATCAACTCTTTGCTGGAAATCAACCCTCTTCGATGAAGCTGTGAAAATTTTTCAGTTGAGAAATAAAAGTTGAGCTGGAGAGTAGGAGTTTCAAACTATATGTGATCATGCAAGTAATCATCATTATCTCAACCTATATTATGCTAAGACTTGGGGTTTTGCATTTCAAGGGGATAACATTGATAAGGAGATCCAAAAGATACAATTACTAAAGATTTAGAATTAAAAATAATTATTGTAGATTGAAATATAAGGAAATGAAATGTTGAAAGATTTGGCACCATAATTTGCTATTCAAATATTACAGCCCAATCCTCTTACTTAGGTGACTCAATATGGCCTGTTCTTTGGTGTTGCTATCAGTATCATCCTTAACTCAATATAGATATTTTAGTATCCCAAAACTAGGCCTTCAGTAGGTAAAGGCACTCCTTTTATTTATGAGGCATCTTTCAAGTCCACATCCCATCACAATACCATTGCTCATCACTTCTGTCATCTCACGAGTCTTTTGAGTTTGAAAGGAAAGGTTGCTATGCAGAGAAGCCATAATCTCTCCTTTCTTTCCTCAAAATACGTTTCTCTAAAAAGTAAATGAAATTTTAGGCAGATTATCGCCCTCCAACAATAATGGAGTGAGAACCTTTGGACAAGGCAAATGACAAGCTGTCAAAGCTCCAGACATTTATCTTTATATGCCTCTGCCATCCATTCAGAGTGTAAACCTTAATCGCACTTGTGATGTTGATGAAGCCTCCAAGTTTTTCCTTAGATAAAAACTTGTTGTGAAGCACACGGTACCCTCATCTGTTGTAAACATCTTTGTGGTGAGCTTGTCCTTTACTTATTGGTCATGAGTCAGAGGTACTATCCTAGGCCTTTCCATATAGAAGTTGTATTAAATGAACAGATTACATGGAGAATCATGCATCTCCTTGCTCACCTTCTCTCAGTAATGGCATTAAAAGTTCACTATAAATATCCAAGATTCTAAGTGTGACCTTCTTATAGATGATGGACTGGATATGCATCAGCTTTATTTAATATATGTTGTGTCTCTCTAAGACTAAGAGGAAATGAGGGTTACATTATTACCAACCTCCTTTACTGGGGTGTTGGGTGCAACTACACAGTTAATTTTGCTTTGAAAACCTTATAACACCGCTTCTTAGATTTTCTTTATTTCATCAGTTTACTTGTAAATCTTGTATTTTAATTACCCACTATAGATTTTATTTTTTTCTTGCATCCGAACTATTGTCTCCAATAATATGAAGTAACTGGCATATGTTTATTTAGGTTCTTTATGAACTTTTTCTCCAATAAGACCTATTAGTAGCTTCTAAATGTCCCTATTGGCCACAATCAATTTGAATCTGTGAAATTCTTGCAATGTTCATTAAATATGATATTACTTTCTCCTGACAATTATCATATCTGCTTAACAGACAGTAGCAGTAGTGACGACTGCCCAAACTTATATTGGATGTTTATACCTCCTCTCTGGCACCTCAAAAATCTGAAATTGCAACTTTGAATATTTGTACTTTCACTATTATCAAATACTCAGGTGGAAGGGATTTACAGGATAAGATATGTTTGATGTTTATTAATGGACAATGATGGATGCTATCTTGACCCAGAACATGCATAATTTTTGTTAAAGCCTTCAAACTAAAGCCTTCCTTAACATATGATAAAACAACAAATGTGGAGTTGCATTTTATACTTTTCTCTGCGAACCTAATTTTTTTCTATTGTCTCCAGAACTAGACTTTCCAATTGTTTGTTTGATAAGTTCTTTAAAACTGACTGTCAATATTATGATAAAGTGGACTTGGAGGGCAAAGGGAAATGTTTACTGATAATTGAGTTGATAATAGAAGATGTATCAACATTTTGTGTTGTGTTGTACTGAACATGGCTAAACTTCCTTCTTGATGATTCTAAGGTACTGGATTTTCAGCTCAAAATGCTTTGTTGAAATTGTCTTTTGCAAGAGTGACAGATCTACATATGTATCCTACCACTGCCTCGTGGTTTGTCTTGGGTTAATTATGATACTAACTCCAAGGGGGTTGGGTCTGAGATGGAGTCATTTGTCTGGGATCCATATTCCTCTTCACTACTAGAAGAACAACCTTTTTCATTGAATCCCAGGGTTTCAAGGGCCAAAGAAGAGAACGAAGAGAAAATTCAAAATGCTGAATGGAAAAGGGGAAAAAATAAAACCACTCAATATGCATACACTTCCCTGTTCAAAGCATCTAACTTGGGGTTCTGTTCTTCAAATGTACACAAATGTGTGCTTAAAGGCTTAAGTGCCTATGTCAAAGGAAATGGGGAAAGTCATCTTAAATAGCTACAGATGCAACCCTATGTTTCAGAGATATCAGCAGGACAAGATGGTTGGAGATTGTTTAATAGATATCATTAGGATAATATGGTTGAGGATTGTTTCATAGATATCTATTGGACATTATGATTGGGGATGAATATGGTGGGACTTTTGTATGAGGTTATCTTAATATTGAAAGGGTTTCCAGGAAATGCTAATTTATGTACCCTCAGAAACTGTCACAGGGTTTGCTGAATTTTTGGCTTCAAGTTTGTAATTTGGCGAATTTATTAAAAACATATGAAACTCATGAAAATTCGCCTTCAAATTCATAGGAAAACAGGTGAAGGGTTTTTTTTAATAAAAATATATCTTTAAAACACATTTGTGTGTTAGGGTTTTTAGATTTTTGCTATAAAAAACACCCAGGTCAAGCGTAAAACATGACCGCAGCAAAACGATGTTGCAGTCAGACACCATCTATTCTATTTGGGCTTCTATCAACCATGTTACGTATATAATGCAATGTACTGGATCACTATATCAAGGAGGGAGAGAACAATAGTTGGGCGGAAGAGAATTCTATTTTTCACTTTTGATGGGTGGGAGGTTTATTAAAAAGCTTCATATTAAATATACTAATCTATCTATGAAACAATCATAATGTAACTAGGAAAGTCATATATTTTGTAACCATGAGAGTTAAGAAAATTAATTAATGCTTCTGAGGTACTCCTTCGAGGTAGTGTAAGTCACCCTTAAGAGAGATAGCATTTAAGTTTTTAATTGGTGAAGCTGTTAAAAAAACCTGGATTTGTTTAAAATTTAAAACTTGCAATTGTTTACTTTTTACCTGAATATTTCTCTTGAGAATCTCCTTTAACATTTGTGCACAATATCTCTTTTAAGCAAATGCTTAAATTGTCTGTAACATATATATAGATTTTAATTTTAAATAAAAGCACAATATCAAGAAGGTATTTTAAGGACTCAAGTCAAACTATGTTCATTGTGATCTCTACATCTTTTTGGTCACTTCGCTTGTTCTGGGGCAAACTATGTTCATTCTGATCTCCTACATCTGCTTTAGTTACTTTGAATGTTTTTAGAACATAAATGCGTGTGGATGAGAATTTGACACATCTGGACCTCTCAGCTTTGAAATGAGATTTCTCTTGGCAAAACTTGGATTCACATTTGAACTTGATTTATGCAAGCACAGCCGCACAACCACCATGTATTATAGGGTTTTGTTACTAATCATGGGCATAATAATATGGAGGTATCCATATTGATGAACTTTAATATGCCCTTAATAGATAGACTCATTTGATTGCAACATCTTAGACCTTTAACCTTAGCGTATGGCCTATCTAACATCTTTTCTGTAACATGCTTGGTGTTTAACCCAAAGAATTTACCATGTTTTAACCCACATGTGAATAACGTATGCTTGCAAAATATAGCAATAAAATTTTAATTTTCTAACTCAATAATAAGATGCACATTTGGAATAAACCCATTCCAAACTCCCACTGCATTACAATAATAAAAGATGCATATTTGAAATTAGTCCCATTTCAAATTTTCATTGCATAAGAAAGGATCATTACAAATTTCCAAGTAACGAATCCACATTGCATAATTTCATGTAACATTCTTCAATTACAATTTCTCAATAAGAATAGAGATACTTGTTCACATACATAGCTTCCATGAGCTTAATGAAATAGAGATACAATGGTCCAGATGTCCCTACGTGGGCATACATCTTAGATGTCCCTAACATTGTTGCATACATTCTAGATGTCCCCAATGCTGGTGTGTACATCCTCAAATCCCGACCGCTAACTGTATGAGGGAGAGCATCACTCAAGTGCTTTTCCGCCAACCATGGACTTATTGTGGTCCCCTGCACATCTACTTAATTGGTAAGATGGCCCTACCCTTCGACGAAGAGATTGGTTTGATAACCTCATAATACTGGCCTTCATGAGCATAGTGTTGTGTCCTACATATCTAGAGCTACCATACATTAGTTTCCCTGCCTAGAATGCAATCATGGAACATAGTGAATTGGTAGTGTAAACAATGGCTACTTACACCACTTTGGCCAAAGAATTCAACACCCAGTACTTCGAGTGAGAGTCATCGATCCACCCACCCTTAGCTCGATTTGGTATTGACCATAAACATAACACACATTCAATCTAAGGTAATAACATAACAAAAAGTTCAACAAGGTTATTCCTTAACCATGGATTACCCTAATCCCAGGAATATCCAAGTCCATAACAAATTGATTATCTAGGTTACACCCTTTCCCATGGATTACTCTAACCTCAAGTATAACCACACTAATCATACATGCACACATACTAGTGTCTAGCTAGGTTACCCCCTTTCCATGGATTTCTCTAACCCCAGGAATAACCTAATTATCCACCTTGGGTAATCATAATGTCATAACATTAAATGACTCCATTTCAAAAAGGATGATCACAACATTAAGTGTTTTCTTTTCAAAAGTATAATCTCATCAATAAATGACCACATTCAAGAGTAAAATCTCATCAATAAATGACTCCATTCAAGAACATAATCTAATCAAAAGTATAATCAACAATCAAATGTTCAATCCGATCATATTGGTTAATCCCAACCTATTTGCTTCATTCAATAATCAAGTAAACAACTGTAGAAACCCCTTGTTCTCACTTTCTCTGAAACTGCTTGTTTTGATTTGTTTTCGGACGTTTTTTGATTTTTTTTTGATGTTTTTGTGCATAAAGGTAAAATGCGATTTTGAAAGGGAAATGCTAATAAATTTCAATAAAATACCACAAGTCTACAAATGCTAGAAACTGATTGATTTATTGATGCCAGTGCATTTATTGATCTTTTATATTGATTACAAACGAGATCTGATAACATGCAATTAAAAAAGCAATAATATTTAAAAACCTGGTTTTGCTGATTGCAGCCACCAGAATGATGAAGAAAATGGCACGGCTCCCAATAAAGTTACTTTCTCCCCCTGACAGATGATGGCAAATGAACCCTGGAGTATCTGCGCCCCATTTGGTGAAGTTACAGAGCAGAAAGAGAAGGCGTTTTTCCTTGAAGAAGAAGTACGGACTTTTAATGATGGTACGACCCTGCTGTAGGAAGGTACGGCTATGACAACAGCAATAAATAAAAGTACGGCCCTTGGAAGATGTGTCTCTAGCTTGCAAAGTGGACGCCTAGCATAAAGAACTCTTCTCAAATGAACTCCGGATCAAAACCCTGGATGATTCAACAACTGTGAAGCTCTGTGACAACCTCTGAATGAAGCTATCTCTCTGACTGGCAATAAATTAGTTGATATTTCACAGCCTCTGAATTGCACACACTGAAGATTGCACGTTCTCCAATGCAAGTTGAAAACTGGAACCCTTGGCTCTGTTCTCAGAAGAAAGTCTCAGCAAAAATTCGATTTCAATCATAATGAGCTCAAATCCCAATGAAAACCCTTATATCTCCTCAAAAGTTTGACTTTTCTCAATTAGGCATCATTTAAATAAATTCGAACTTTTCTTTTTAATTTTTCAATAGTTTCAAACTCACTTTTAATTATAAATTATAATTAAAAGTGGCCCCCTTCAATGATGGTCGACCCCTTGAAACAAATCACTTAAGTTATAATATTAATTAATATTATAACTTTTATAATATAAGCTTCAATAATTAATATTTAATTCAACAATTAAAATATTAATATCTTCCTCAAAATATGTCCGATTCACGAACCGTCTGAAGTTGGTGAATAAGTGAGTGATGCACATGGCCAAACCCATGCTTGCTTTAAAATAGGGGGTGCTCAGCCCGAGATATAAATCTTTGCTAAAAATAGCAAAGTCAGGGCAAAAGGCGTCTGAATGAGCCCGAACGAAAGCCAACTGGTAAAACCTCGACAGAAGCCAAGCCAAGCTCCACCAAGACCCTCTATCCATCCTATTAGCCTACGAGGGTCGCATAATAGGCTAATCATAAGCTCTGAGAGATGTCAACTGGAAGGGGACATGACAGTCCGCCCCTCCTAAAATTGCTTGTCCTCAAGCAATCTCAACTCCGGATGTTGCAGAATATCCTCGCTCTCCCATGTAGCATCCTCCACTAGCAAATCTCTCCATTTCACCAAATATTCCCTGATAGTCCTCCTACGCAATTGTCTCTCTCTGTACTCCAGAATAGACTTAGGTACTAAAATCAACTTTCCCTCATCATCTAAGGGAGGTAAAACTGCTGAAGGTACCACACGGTGTCCCAACGCCTTCTTGAGACGTGACACATGAAAAACATTGTGGACCTTGCTCTCCGCCGGAAGCTCTAGCTCGTAAGCCACCTCTCCAACACGCCTCAGGATCCTGAAAGGACCATAATATCGTGGCTTAAGCTTCTCTGAACCACTCTTCCTAAGAGTAGACTGACGGTAGGGCTGTAGCATGAGGTAAACCATGTCTCCCACCTCAAAAGACCTCTCTGTCCTCTTCCGATCTGCGTACTGTTTCTGCTGATTCTGTGCCTTAGCAATATTCTCCTTGAGAGCCCTCATAGTGTCCTGACTCTCCTGCAACAAATCTCCAGCACTCGGCACTCTACTGTCGCTCAGTAGCAAATCCAGAAAGCTTGGCGCCTCATAACCGTACAATGCCATGAAGGGGGACATCTGAATGGTCATGTGGAAGGTAGTTTTATAGCAATACTCGCACAAATATATCCACTTGACCCACGCCTTTTGCTGCCCTGCAATATAGTTCCTGAGGTAACCTTCCACCCATTTATTCACTATCTCCGTCTGACCATCGGTCTGCGGGTGGTAACTGGTGCTCGGTGTAAGCTCGGTCCCACAAAGTCTGAACACCTCCTGCCAGAAGTGACTCAGGAACCGACTATCCCTGTCGCTCACTATGCTCCGAGGCAACCCATGTAGTCTAAATACCTCACAGAAGAAGACCTCTGCTACCTGTGTAGCTGTGTAAGTGGTGGTAATCGGAAAGAAGTGGGCATACTTCGTCAGCCGATCCACAACTACATATATACAATCCCGTCCTTGGGCTTTAGGCAAGCCCGTAATGAAATCCATCGACAGGCATTCCCACTTCCTGTCAGGAATCGGAAGTGGCTACAATAATCCTGGCGGATATGTGTTCTCCTACTTGTTCTGCTGACAAATAGGGCACTCACGCACATACTGAAGAACATCTGCCTTAAGTCCTTTCCATGTAAATCTCTCCCGAATCTGTCTGTACGTTTTGAAGTACCCGGGATGTCCTGCTGTAGGTACATCATGAAAGGTTCGCATGATAGTGTTCTTCATCTCTGATCCTGGGATCAAATAAATCCTGTTCTTGTAAATGATCAAGTCATTCACAAGCGTGTATCTGGTGTCAACCATCGATCCCTCAACAATACTGGATGCCCAAGTATCCTTGGCATACTCTGCCACAATCAAATGCCTCCAATCCTCTGTAATGTGAACCATAGAGCTCAGATAAGGCCTGCGTGAGAGAGCATCAGCCACTACATTCTGGGTGCCTTTGATATAAGAGATATCAAAGTCATATGCCTGCAATTTACTCACCCACTTCTGCTGACGATCATTGAGATCTCGCTGCCCCAGGAAATGCCTCAAACCGTTATGGTCAGTTTTAATGCAAAACTTACTGCCCACAAGATACTGCCAGCTTCTAAATTTGGCCAAGGCATGCATTATGGCCGCATCTCCTTTATCAAATATCAGAGAGCCTCTCGGGTCCTCGAAGCCGCTCTCATGTACTAGGGTGCTTGTCCTGCATAAGCACCGCTCCAATGCCCTCACCAGAAGCATCGCACTGAAGCTCAAAAGGCTTCGAAAAATCCGGTAGTGCCAACACTGGACACGTAGTCATCAACTCCTTGAACCTCACAAAACACTCCTGTGCCTCAGGAGTCCAACAAAATGCACCCTTTTTCAACAAATCCGTCATCGGTGCTGCATGTCGTGAATAACCATTCACAAATCTGCGATAAAAACCACACAAGCCAAGAAATCCTCGCAGCTGTGTAAGGTTCGCCGGAGTAGGCCAATCTATAATAGCACGGATCTTCTCAGGATCCATCCGCACTCCCTCTGCACTGATGATATGACCTAAGTAGAGCAACTCGGTCATCCCCAAATCACACTTGGACTCCTTGGCGTACAAGGACTCCCTCTCCAAAATGCTGAGCACTGTATCAAGATGAGCCAAATGCTCCTGCCATGTCTTGCTGTAAATCAAAATGTCATCGAAGAAGACAAGTACATATCTCCTCAGTAGGGAGTGGAAGACCCTGTTCATGGTGGACTGAAAAGTAGCTGGCGCGTTGGTTAGCCCAAATGGCATCACCACAAACTCGAAGTGCCCACAATGACAACGGAATGCAGTCTTCTCTACATCTTGCTCACGAACTCTGATCTGATGATATCCTGATCTCAAATCTATCTTCGTGAAATAACATGCAGCATGGAGCTCGTCAATAAGCTCATCTATACGAGGTATGGGGTACCTGTTTTTGATAGTCCTCTTGTTCAGGACTCTGTAATCTATGCACATGCAAAGGGTACCGTCTTTCTTCTTCACTAGGACAACTCGGCTAGTTTAATGGTAATTTACCGGCCTAATGTGACCCATAGCAAGCAAATTTTTGATAGTCTTCTCTATCTCTATCCTTCAACCCCTTAGGATGCCTGTAAGGAGTAATCATGACGGGCTTAGCGCCCTCCTCAAGCTCTATAATGTGCTCAATGCCCCTGTCTGGAGGTCTCCCTGGTGGAATATCACTGAAAACCTTCTCATGCTTGACTCTCAACTGCTGAATGTCAGGATGATACTCAGTCTTATGCTGTCCCTCCTGTATAGGTGCCAATGTGCACTCGGCAGCCCACTCTACCATGTCATGTCGCATGAGTCTCTCCATCCGACGAAAGGAAATAGTCTTGATATTGCTGTCCCGAATGGCCTTCAGGATATGTGTCTTCCCATCCACATCAAAACGAATCTCCATGTCTTTGAGACGAAGAGTGACTTCCTCAAGTGAATGAAGCCACTTCATGCCCAAGACTAAATCGATATCCCCCATGTTCACCACGTAATAATCAGCCTTGAATTCATAGTTATTCAAGCGCAAGGGGAGATCCTTAATCATACGTTCACACCTGAGAGTGTAACCGTCTGCCACCTTAACCCTAATGCCTTCGAACTCCTCAGTTATGAGTCTGTGCTTCTCCACAAATCTAGCATTGATAAAATTGTGGGTGGCTCCTGTATCAAGAAGGGTAATGACCCTTTGTCCTGCCAAAACTCCACGAAGTCTGAATGAACCTTCCTGCTGAATGCTAGATAGTCGTGCCTCCTGAATCTGAAGCTCTGACTCTGCCTCTGCCTTAGGCTTTGAAGCCTCTGACTCTGACTCCTTAGAACTCTCCCGTTGTTCGGAATTCTCAGATTCCAACTCCTCGTAATAAGCCCACATCACTCGATTGGCCTTGCCCTTAGGCCGCAAAGGACAATCATGGTTGGCATCATAGGGACCCTTGCAGTAGAAGCAAAGCTTCTTCCTGCGTAAATCATTAAGAGCCTCGCGATCCAAGGGTGGTGCTGCTGATTTCCCCTTCGAGTCACTCTTAAAATCAGATCTCTGGTTATTCTTATTAAATCCTTTATTGTCCCTGAATGAAGAAGTGTTCTTGGAGTTGAATTTGCTGGAAGGTGCTGCCAACTCCATACTACGTGCCTTCTTCATAGCTTCCTGTAACGAAGGAGGATCAAAGGCTTTGATCCAACCTCTCAATGGTTCCATCAGTCCCTCCATGAAAAGCACTACAAGCCGCCTCTCTGATATATTAGGAACCATAACTGACAGTCGCTGGAAGTCACCTATGTAAGACTCCAAACTGCCACTCTGTCGCAACTGAGCCAAATCTCTGAAATAGGATTCTGGATCCTTCCTGTCAAATCGTTCCACCAACCTGTCAACGAACTCCTGATATGAGGTGATCCGATCATGCTGGAGCGTCACCATCCTGTGGTGCCACCAGTCGTAAGCTACCCCCTCAAGATGCAATGTCGCATACCTGATAGCATCCCTCTCAGCCATAGGACGCAATGTGAGGAAAGTGTCTAGCTTACTGATCCAGGCCTGGGCTGTAACCTTGCCACTACCGTCAAACATCGCTAGAGAGAGTCTGGTTGTAGCATGCTTCAGATCATTATTCTGGTGTCTAGGTCTCCAATCCTGTCGACCTCTGTGATGTTCTCTCCTTTGTGTAATGAATCTGTCAAAGGTAATCCTCTCTTTGACATCAGGTGGTACTAACTCCCACTCCTCGTTCGCTGCCATAAGTGTATCTGCGAACAACTCCTCATGCTCCTCACCTGCAATAGCCTCATCGGCCTCCTGTCTCACAAAAGTAGGCCTAGTGGGCCTGTCTGCCGTCCGTGAAACAGTCCTAGGTGCTCTCCGTGATCCTGCATCACTCCTGTCCTCGTCACGATGTGGTGACGGTCTCCTCGGCGGCCTAACCTCTGGAGTGCCATTGCCAACTGCTGTAGCACATCGTTGGACTGCCGTTGACCTGCTCGTAAATCTCTAAGAGTGTGTAGAACCTCTACATCATCCTGATCCCTAGGGTTTTGAGGAATATCTGTTCTGTCAGCCATGTTTCCCGGCTGCCTGATCGAACCCTGTTGCCTGTCAATCAAGGCTCTCCTGCGAGTTAATACCTGTGTGGCCCAACCTCTTGTGGCTGCATAAGATTGCTAAACCCTCAGGATGGCAGGATTTAGCTCTGATACCACTGTAGAAACCCCTTGTTCTCACTTTCTCTGAAACTGCTTGTTTTGATTTGTTTTCGGACGTTTTTTGATTTTTTTTTGATGTTTTTGTGCATAAAGGTAAAATGCGATTTTGAAAGGGAAATGCTAATAAATTTCAATAAAATACCACAAGTCTACAAATGTTGGAAACTGATTGATTTATTGATGCCAGTGCATTTATTGATCTTTTATATTGATTACAAACGAGATCTGATAACATGCAATTAAAAAAGCAATAATATTTAAAAACTTGGTTTTGCTGATTGCAGCCACCAGAATGATGAAGAAAATGGCACGACTCCCAATAAAGTTACTTTCTCCCCCTGACAGATGATGGCAAATGAACCCTGGAGTATCTGCGCCCCATTTGGTGAAGTTACAGATTAGAAAGAGAAGGCGTTTTTCCTTGAAGAAGAAGTACGGCCTTTTAATGATGGTACGGCCCTACTGTAGGAAGGTACGGCTATGACAGCAGCAATAAATAAAAGTACGGCCCTTGGAAGATGTGTCTCTAGCTTGCAAAGTGGACGCCTAGCATAAAGAACTCTTCTCAAATGAACTCCGGATCAAAACCTTGGATGATGCAACAACTGTGAAGCTCTGTGACAACCTCTGAATGAAGCTATCTCTCTGACTGGCAATAAATCAGCTGATATTTCACAGCCTCTGAACTGCACACACTAAAGATTGCACGTTCTCCAATGCAAGTTGAAAATTGGAACCCTTGGCTCTGTTCTCAGAAGAAAGTCTCAGCAAAAATTCGATTTCAATCATAATGAGCTCAAATCCCAATGAAAACCCTTATATCTCCTCAAAAGTTCAACTTTTCTCAATTAGGCACCATTTAAATAAATTCGAACTTTTCTTTTTAATTTTTCAATAGTTTCAAACTCACTTTTAATTATAAATTATAATTAAAAGTGCCCCCCTTCAATGATGGTTGACCCCTTGAAACAAATCATTTAAGTTATAATATTAATTAATATTATAACTTTATAATATAAGCTTCAATAATTAATATTTAATTCAACAATTAAAATATTAATATCTTCCTCAAAATATGTCCGATTCACGAACCGTCTGAAGCTGGTGAATAAGTGAGTGATTCTACACATGACCAAACCATACTGCTAAAAATAGCAGAGGTGCTCCGCTGAATGCCAAATACTGCTAAAAATAGCAAGTCAGGCAAAAGACGTCCGAATGAGCCCGAACGAAAGCCAACTGGTAAACCTTTGACAACCGAAGCCAAGCCAAGCTCCACCAAGACCCTCTATCCATCCTATCAGCCTACGAGGGTCGCATAATAGGCTAATCATAAGCTCTGAGAGATGTCAACTGGAAGGGGACATGACAACAACCCAACCCAAATAGGTTATTCCCAACCTAGGGTTTTAGACAAAAGTGATGTAGCGATCAAGTGCTAATAAACAAATCATAAACCTCTCTTTCACTATACCTCAGATATTCACATGTTTAAAATGTTCACTATATTTGTATATAATCTGGAGGACATTAACCTGAGAAGAGTTTGCGCTTCTGCACTTTCAACTCCTCTTCTCCACACGGCTTTGGGTTGTTGGAATGTGAGTCCTCTTCTAGAATTTCGTAAATTGGGATAGACTCCTAATCAAGTATATGATTATAGCATAATCAAAAAATACATTTCTCAACCTTATTGTTGAATATTGTTATAACAATCAAGTATAGACTATCAACATGGTTTGCACGACAACACAACCTATCAATGATGACACGACTATCATGCCATCATTCCCGTTGCATTACTAACCTCTTTATCCACAAAGGTTTACCTAGCATCATAAGCTAACAAATCAAGATAGCAACATATTCCACATCTTACTTTTCATGACATATCCATATAGACTTAACGAACTAAGTATAGTTTTAATAGCATTAAAGCCACACATGCTTCAACATAATATAAATGTATTCCCAAATAAGAGGGTTTCACTAATTCAAGACTTGATCAAGAATCACATAAGAATATTCTATACTAGGAAATAACTATGTTCATAAGAACAAGCATATCAAGCATTCCCAAGGGCAATTTTTCCAAACAAAGGCATCTATAATCAAATAACCTTTCAAACATAAACAATAGAGGAATATAAATCAGCATGCCTGGATATAAAGTTCCAAGTGATAAGACTGCTTTCCAATCTCAACCTCCGCAACCACGAATGCTACTCCTTCAATGTTCAACTAATCTCCAAACTCTAGCCTACTCTCAAGAATTCTCAACAAACGTAACTCACAAACAATCTCTCTTTCACTAAAACTATCACAATAATGCTTGCATAGAAATTACAGCAGAATAACAACAGAAAAATCAGAATGAGAAGTGTAACAAATGGTAGAGAGAGCACCTCTATATATACTATAATTTGAGCTTCCAAAGGCTACAAACAAGCTAACAATTCTGCCACCTTCCTACTCACATGCAACAACTCAGCTGATTAAACTCTTAATTGCAACACATGACAGTCCTCATATTTCCAATTGCTGAGTCGACTTCATTCTTGAGACAACATGACTCTTTTACTGAGTCAAGGGATAGCGACGCCTCTCAACAGGTTTCCTATTTGGTTTGCAAGTCGACTGCCCTCTCAAATCTCTGCCATCTATACTTTGACTGAGTTTTATGGTTATCATATTGCTTCACCTATACATGGTGCGGGTTCAAGACTTCTAATGGTTTCCAAATACTACAGACTTTGGCGCCACATAATCATACTTCAACACCCTCTATTTTAGTGCAGTCCAAGACTTATTCAACATTATGAAATCTGCATTCATTTCAATTTACAATGTTTAAACTGTACTCTCCTTTTCATGAGCAGCCTTTAAGTCTTCATTGACTTATTCTTTTAAATGTTTTAAGCGCGGCAAATACTTATGGCGCTGGCTACATATATGGTTTTATGCACTTTGAGTGCAGCCTTTGCTTTATCCTTGTTACGTGAAATGTTTGTTCATATCTTTTAACTCCTGCGTTTTAAGTTTACTTCAAAGCACTAATACCTTAAATTATGTGCTGCATTTACTTCTAACTTATGCTTAGTATGGCATAGCATATGCTTATAGTCACGCTGGCTTTTGAACTCATTTATGTTTGGCATTTTATTTACAGTGTTGCTGGTTTCAGAACAATCTCACTCCAACATATGGTTCGCTTAGCTCATAAAGATACTCATGCATTTTTACCATTAACATAGCATTCAAACAATGCTTGATATGTGCTGGTTTAGAGCACTTTACCTTTTGCATTAAATATTATTCACCTTGCATTCAATCATATCTTCTATATTATGCACTTTGTTTCCTATGCGCTGCATATGTACACTATTTTGCTGGCTTTATTTAAGCCTTGTTCTCTAATATGGCTGCACCATATATGTGCCCCTATCTATTTTAAAACATATCAAAATACTTTTAATTATATATTAACATATATGTAATATAACATCCTTGTTATATTATATGTATATATTTATATATATATATATATACTTGCTTATTTAATCATTATTTTGCTAATCATATTAACATATGTTCATTTAAACGTATATTAATATATGTTTGTATGTATGTACGTTTATATCATTACGTACGTATATACATATATATCATTATTTTAATATCAAAACAAACACACACACACACACACACACACACATATATATTCGATCTGTGTTTATACACGAAATGTACATATATATGTAAATCCATTGATATCCTCTTGTATATGATTTATCTGTGCATGGGTATGCGTAAGTATTTTTACTTATGTATATGCATGCACATATATGCTCATATGCACAAGTTATCATTATATATACATATATACATCTCATTTATATATATTCATCGATTAATATATAAACATAATACACGAAGAATTCAAACTCAATACAAAGATCAAGACACGTGATTCAACCAGAGCAACAATCACATAATCAAAGATCATTACACAATCATATGACCAAAAATTTACTTACGAATTCACAATCTAACTTGATTCGACTAGACCAACTAGGATGTGAGTATGTGTATGCTCAATTAGGCTGATCAAGGGTCATCGGACTAAGTTCTTCTCTTGACTGATACTCCCCCTCTCTTCTGGAGGTTCGATTCATTCATGCATCCAACTTCGTGCATCATAACGGTAGGTAGCAGTTCATATGGAATCCATTTGCATCATCAAAAGCATTTAAGTCATCATATTGCATTGCACATTCATTCATGACATTTTCCATAATCACGTATATTCAAAACATAATCATTCCTTCGAAAGCAATAACATCTTAATACATATTTTAGTATTTCATTCACTTATTAAACATATCAAAGTCATGATTTACATTTATCACCATTTTTACTCATGAAGGTAAAAGTAACTCGGTAACTGAGAGATGGGGTGTAACATTTTGTTTCAAGTTTTCGACACCTTAAATTATGCCGAGTGTTGCAGTTAAATGGCCATTTGTTAGAGTGTCCTAGATAGACTTTGTTGAACTATGAAAAGAGACAGCTTATAAAGTATAATTATACTTGTGGCTTTCAGCTCCTAAAGTATAATCATACTTGTGGCTTTCAATTTCTGCTGATTATAAATTTCAATTCGTGGGTTATTACTTCTAAAATTGAGAATGAGATGGACAGAGTTAACTTTTCTTCTCTACTTAAGATAATTCAATAAAAGAATTACTGTTGCATGCCATCAATAGTAGGTAATTATTGAATAACCATGACATTTTTAGATTTTGCTAATTTGTAAGCTGGCTTTCACTTTCAGGTGCTATGACGCAAACTTAATGGAGATTCCTGTAGAAGTGGAGTCCCCAGATCGTCATTACTACCATGTATGGACATAAGAAACTTTCTGGCTGGCTGGTGGCAATTTCTGGGCTTACTTATATTTTGCTTTCATGGTTCTTCACAATAGTGTCTCTGATTTGACATTAATCTATTCCTTGTAAATAACAGCTTGCCTTCTTCACTACAAGAAAGGTAGAAGCACTCGAGGAGCTCACATGGGTATGCTTTTAATCTCTACTATAGCTTGTTTTTTGGTATATGAAAACCTGTCTGTATTGTATTATATGTACATTTTTGCCCATATTCAACATTGAGCATGAATACTTTGCATTATTTGAATCTTCTATATAACTTTTTTGTAGTACTTTTTCAGACTAGAGGAAACAAGGTTTGAAAATGTCATTCCTTGTTATGCTAAATTGAGACAGGCAGGAGGTGCATATGTTTTCATTTTTTGACATAGAATTCACTTCTTACAAAAAGACATGTGAAAGTCTTTAGATATCTTCAATTTAATAATGGTGTAAATGAATTGATGTGCCAAATTTGAATTTGGTTGGTGGCATCAGGTTTTTGTATGTTTTCAATTTGTATTGGTATCGGACAGCCAATGAGTCAGACATCGATTTGTTGACACTGTGATTTTCGGACTTTTACTTTTAAATCTCTTTTGCTCAATCAGTGCAATGTGTGAACTTATTGCCAAATTCTAATGGAGACTAAGCCATAATTTTGGAGCACTAGAAATATGGCCGATGCAAACTGCTCTTACCAATCCAGTGTCTCCTGCAGTTAAGTGCCTCTAAATTTTTGATTTACTTCTATTATTTATATGGTCATACTTTATGTAGCTGGTAATATTGACGTTTATGTATTTCAATTCTATGCACAGCAGTAGCTGTTTTAAATCCAGCCTTCACTGGCAAAGATGCCTAAGAAACATGGTTGGAAGTGCTTAACAAGAGAAATCATGTTTGAATTTATTATATTTCCTTAAGTTTCAATGGTTAGGAAAGTTCAGTCCCCTACAAAAAGATTGTCATAGTATTGCAATTTCACGGCTATTTCAGCTCTATAATGAAAAGGTCTCATCAATGACATGTACCAGCCCTGACTGGAATGAAGCTTATTGCTAAAGAATTCTACCCTCAGTATTGACAGAGGTGAATTTTTGAGAGGCAGTTGTCTCTATTTTAGTGCAATCTTAATTGAAGCAACTCGTTGTTATAATTAGCTCTCTGCTCTTTGAAATATATTGATGATGTTGGCAATCAATTTGAACATCAAGTAATAAACACATCAATCAACATTCTCTTTTGTATAGTTACAGCTTCAGCAGAGGGCCTAACAGTCAGAAAAAAATACAAGAATAACTTATTTAATTTGTAATATGTGCCAAAAAGATGTCAATGGGATGATAATCGGTTATGTAAAGAATTTCAAATGTGTCTTGAGATGACTTATCTAAGTTAACCTCAAGAGAAGTGTGTTACCATGAATCATACGAAAGGGTATCAATAATTTAACTTCCCTGATATATGTGATATGACATCAAGTAGAAAACAGTTAACAAGCAGCATCCTGCTTTATCAATAACCACATTATCCTCTGAATACACTAGACTATTAGTAGAATCTCAAGTTTCATGGGTTCTGGTTCTTACTTCTTAGCATAAAATTCAGTCACATCACCATGGACGTTGCCTGCCACAACTTTCATAGTTTACACTTACAGGTTAATAACAAAGGATTTCATGTAAACATGATGCAGAAGTTGCTTTTGGTTCTGGTTTCACTTGTGGACAAATAAAGGATTGCCAGTCTGTGATGTCCATCTGCATCTAGTTTCATGTTATAGCTGTTTGCCTGTTGGGTAAATATAAATTTAATTTTGTGGATCATATGTGATGCAGGATTATGGAATCGATTTTGAAGACTTGGGGCATCCTATTAAAGCATTTGAATGCCGTTGTGGAAGTGCAAAGTGCAGAGATGTGAAGCCATTAACTCGCCGCAGACGTCATTGAGAACAAAAGGATGCATGGAAATTTTGTGTTTATACAGTGTCTGTAGGATTTGGTAGCCAGTAATAGTATTATGTATGTGAATTCACATTGGAAACTTAATATCTTTATTTTGGTGGCACACGTAGAGCTACATAGCTATGCCAAACATGCCTTGAACTTATCACATATGTCAATGAGAATTTCATCTAATTAGCTAATATCTCTTGCATCTATACATCTGTGTTTTACACAGGTATTTTGTTGCTTGAAAGTTGTCACGACAGCAAATACCTCCACACCAATTCATGTTTTTCTTACCACAATTGTATTGGTTCAATGAGTCCCAATCTTGAATTAGCTGAAGTGGAATTTATTTGCTGAATACAAAGAATAACGGATAACCAAAAGAAAAAATAATCTTCTTTAGAAAACAAGTGTAGACTGATAATGTAAACAAGAGAGCACCTCATTGTTGGTTATAGAATGTTCTTTACTTAAACTTAAGAATATTCTAGATCATTTCAAGAAAAATAGTGGAGAGCATGAGTTGTGTGACTACAAGATGATCATTTTATTTTTGCAGTGCTGATGCCCTTCCTATTCTAGTAACTCAAGTTGGTCTAGGGGTAGTTATGTGGCATTTTAAAAGTCTTCATGGCTTTTCATTTCTGATGTACGAGTGAAAGTGGGACATTATTGCTGCTGTTTGAAAGCCTGACATGATAAAGTAATTTGTCAGCGACACTCATAAATGTAGTATCAGGAGTTCCACAGCATAATTTGTCATTGACGCTCGTAAATGTGAGTACTAGGAGTTCCACAACAGGTATATTTCTAACCTTCTTAATCTGGAATCAGAATGGTGCTTTCATTAACCATCACTTTGCTGCATTATTTGAGAAGATTCTACTTTTAAGAATCCTGTGCTTTTTATTGCCCACTGGAATTTTGAATATCATATCTGTTATTTTGGTATGGTGTCATCATGAAGAACAAAAGTTTGACATTCCAGAACAATATTTGATTATTCTGAATTTGTAGTTTGTCAAGTACATTCTATGAGTCCAAGGGGTTGAGTTTAATTGGTTAAAGCATTGATTTCTCATTTTGGAGACCCAAGTTCAAATCCCAAAGGGACATCTAATATGGAATTCTAAGTTGCGACTCTTGGTCTTCTATAGATGGCTTTTAATGTGGAAGTGGTTTCTAAATAAGTGGATCTCTAAATTGCGACTCTTGGCCTTCCAGAGGTGGTTTCTAGTGTGGTTGCTCAAAAGGAGCTGTTAGTAATCTCATGGTTGTGTTTGCAAAAGCTCATATTGGTCTCATGTTGATGCTCGTATGAGCAAAAACAATTGTAAACGATAATCAATATAAAATAAGTACATTCTATGTGCAGTCTGTTTGCCACCTCTGGGCCATATGTTTCCCCTTTGTTGAGAGAATTATTCATTAGTTTTACATAGTGACATGTTCCCACTTCCGAGACTAGTGTTCCCATTCCCCCTGGGCATCCCTAGGACTTAAGGACACCAGGCCATCCCCAGATAACCTGCAAATTGGGGCTCTGTGCCTGCAACAACAAATTCAAAGATCCTACATTCCTGGTACAGCCGGGAATGTCTGAGGCATCCCTTGGCCATCTAACGCGGTTCAAATTTCATCAATCTTATCAGATAGATGAAATTTGCAGCCATATAAATTTAATTACACATTCTCATTTAACCATTTGAATTTACACAAACAAAATTTTGTTGTAGTTTCAATTTTGTTATTGTGAACCAGGTTTCACAGGCATACAATTACTTTGCAATCAAAATAATCTTGTTTGATCTTCAAGATTGCTGTTTC
>VDFB02257597.1:0-83949 GCA_007258455.2 Sequoia sempervirens | reverse complement strand
AGTGGTAATATGTCAAGGCCATAAAAAATGCTATTAGCATGATTTAGTTAAAATGCAGCTAAATTTGATCATTAGCACTTTAGGATGCTTTCAGTATTTGTTGATTTACAAGTGCAACAAGAAGAGAAAAGCAATCAAGGCAATCCATGTTGGTGGATGTGGTGCCACAAACAAGGCACATTACTAATGGAATCATATCACTTGCATAGTGTGTGCAGAGGTGATGTACTCAATTGATTTTGATTTACTAGTAACTATTTTGACCAGAACTACATGACCAAACAACTCCTAAGATTATTAGACTAAATTTTGAAAGAAATCATACCAAGACCAAACTCATTCTTGTATGCTAGGAAAATAATGACAATCAATAACAATAAGCCCAATCTAATACCCTAACAAGCATCACAAGGAATAAAAGGAATAAATGAATCATTGTGTGATAATATAACAACTATCTTACCAAAAACTCAATAAAAATATTAAGGATGAATAGGCTAAAAAAAAGAAGCAAATAAACACTTCTTATCTGGCACAAGGGCCTTTGTTTGATCAAAATAGTATCATCAATACACAAAACCACTTCTTGTCAAAATAAGCTCTCAATAGCATTAAGATGAAGATAAAGATTTAAGAATTAAAAATCATTCTCTTTTCTTTATCAAATGCTTCTCGAAAGAGATAATCCAAAAGAATTTGAAGTACCAATCCACCTGAGTTTTAAAAAAAGAGTAACAAAAACTTGAAAAAATTCATAAATGGTGAAATACTATTTGCGTTGGAGTCAAGCATACAGGAATATATGGTCAGATTTTGGTACATCTATGGCAATTTAGTCCCCCAAACAGTCCTGGCCATAATCACAATTTTGCAAAATTATTGAGTGCTTGAAAAGAGAAACCATATGAGATGTACCTGATTGGAAAAGCCCCAAAACAACACTAAAAAAACCACACTTTCCCATAGCTCTGCCATGACATAAAACAAACAAAATGTCCATATCCTAATAATTGCGAGTGGTCCCAAAAATATGGAACCCAGAATCTGAAGAAGTTTGTTTGCCAAACTAGTCGGGTGCAAATATTCATTGAGAGGATACAAAATAAATGTGAAGGCACCGAAGAAGGGTATAAATAGTAGTATGAAAATATAAAACAGTGCCTCTTTAGAAAGGGCATTAGAAAGCTTAGTATAGATAATCATGAAGCCAATAGCCATTGGTAGGTTCACCCATGTCTTCAAAAATGGAATAATCTCTGCACTATTGCCCTTGGCTGTCACAACCAATACATCCCTTGTATCTCTTAGAATGGTGTAATTAAACAAAATTCAAAAGAATATGAGCCCTAGAGGTATGGCCTTCTTCATTGTTTTAACTTCTAAACCTAGAATTTTCTTTGGAGAAGTTGAGGGTGATGAGCCAAGGCTGTCTGTTGATGTTGCTCTCACACTCAAACGCTCTAAACATCTCTTATTCCTCTTCCTCACATCTTTCGAGCTAGCAAACAAATGAACTATTTCATGAAGTCCTAAATTGCTTAAACCCCTCCTAAACCCCAATCCAACTGGGAACAAGTACCATATCCTGGAAAAAGACAGAGTTAGGCACTAAGTTAAATCTATAACTTGTTGTCCCTAAGCAAGGCGCAAAGAGCTGAATCCATTTCCAAAATTTGATTCTCAAAACGAGCCAATAATACATATTGTAGTACCTGGCAAACAAAAGAAAAGAACAAGATTGGAACAAATGAATTCTATGTTAGAAAATTATTAATGCCCCACGAAAAAAATGTTTTGGTAAAGATGATGAAACACAAAAAAAAATGCCAGAAAAACAACAAATGTTCACCTCTAACAATTCATTTTCTCTGTTGGAATCTAAAAAATGGAAAGCTTTGTCCTCCTCAACTTGTAAAGTTTCTTCAACATGTAATACAAGAGAATACATATTAGAAAAACTATAAAAATGAACATGTAAGCTGATGAATATGTTCCTTCAATGATTTTTAAACTACCAAAAACTAAATCCACAATTATGTTCAACAAATATTCTGGTAAAGAATTCTCTCTAATCCATGATGGAACAGTTCTCCTCGTTCACCATCCAGAGTTAATAGATGTGAGGAAATAAAGTACCTGTGAATCTTTGGAAACGAAAAACTAATTTCATGCCAGTATCATCATAGTATTTCTCATACATCACTACTAACAGGCACAAGAGCAAGAGGAGCACCCAAAATAGCTAGAAGAAAACTGACGCTTCAAAAACAGTTTTCAAATCAGTTACAAATTCGTTCCAAAATTTATCACGGGAAGATGTCTTTATTCACCCTTATAAAATGGATTCAAAAAATAGAAAAGAAAAAAATTCATTTAAAACGGATTCGAAAAATAGAAAAAAGAAATTTCATTTTTTAATATATGTTTTCAATTTATATGAATTTTCAAAATCGGTTAGGAAAAATAGAAAAAGCAAATTTCATTTTCATTTTCAAAATAAAGACGGTTAGAAAAAAAGCAGCACATGACTTCCACCTGCCTGTCATTTTCAATGAAACTTCAAAAATTTTACACGAAATATTCTTTCATTGCTTTCACTATATGACGCCTCTGACATAAATATTTATAAATGCATTATTATATATGACTTAATTTAGTTAGTGTTATCCCTTCCACAACACTATAGAAAGAATCCTAAATTTGAGAAATTAGCAAATGAGGAAGTAAGACCCTTTTTCCCCTATATTGGTTAGTATTGAGTGGATTAGACATTATGTTTGGGATATGGATTAGTTTCCTTGGTGGGCTATTAGATAGAGGAAATTACCTTAGAAATATATTGTTTAAGTTAGAATCTAAAGAACTAAAAGCTAATTATAAGATTTGTCTTCTAGATACTATTTAACTATTCTAGTGAATGCTCAAATATCATATTGAGATTATTAGGACATTTTATTTTTTAAACATTATTTTTCATTAGTTTACATTCATAAGTGCATTTCCTTAGTTGATTTACATTCTTTCCCATAATATGACCGCATACATGTCAACGCTTAAGCATATAGGTATGTTAACATGTGAAAGAGTCACATAATTCCCTAGATTCCACCATGCATGTAGGCCACATATTGCTAGATGTTTTGTGATGGATTGGGCTTCTCCAAGGGAGTAGCATAAGGAAGTTTCATGCTTCATTGCAAGCTGCATACCACTTCAGTGATGCTCTCTCTCCTTTCTCTCTCTTTGTAGATTTAAGTATGCTTCCATGATATGTGATCCTATATCTACAATGTGAAATAATTTGAGTTTTGTAGCCATGCCAAGTATTGAAATGGACTTGTGCTAAAGTTAATGTTTGCAAAATAATTTTATATATTTAAAAAATATAAAATCAAATGTTTGACTCTTTGACTCCAAGTAATTATTATGTTTACTCATTGATTTCCATACTTTATTAGTAGTTTATTTAGTTGATATTACTTTGATTCGCGCCCAGTAAAACGGGTTATTAAGGCCACATGGTATTTAGCCACTTTCTCCTCTTTTTCTTAAATAAATAAATTGACCTAGTCAAATTCAGTTTTCGGCATTAATCGATTACCGTATGAAACAATAAACATATATTAAATTTGTGTTTTAGTTAAATTTAATTCAGGTGTTCCCTCAATGAAGTTCTCCACTCAAATTTCTCTATCGACGGTTTAAAGCAGAATGCAAGACCATTTGCGATATATCTTGACCGTCCATTTGTTCTTGTCGTTTTGCTCTTTATTACGCTGAAGTCGGTCAAAAAAATGAGCTTCTCCCAACCCATTTCCCCTATCCACGGTTCAAATCGCAGGACAGAGGATGCCAGACAACACGGCAGATCTTCGTCGTTCATTGTTTTTGCCGTTTTCACTTCTCAAACCCTAAATCGCTTCCACGCATACACAGTTTACCTTTTGTTTATTGTGAATACATTGAAGCAATAAGTGATTTCGGCTTTGGTAGGGTTCCTGCAAACTCTGCCCATTTTCTCTCTCAGGCATCGTTGATAGTGGGACTCATTTGTGCAGAATCTGGAGGTAAGTCACTTACCAGTCTGGTTTGTGTTTATCGTTGACAGCGGGACACATTTGTGCAGATTCTGGATTTAAGATTCATCTGTACTGTCGATTTATATC
Source organism: Sequoia sempervirens (assembly GCA_007258455.2). Taxonomy (NCBI): domain Eukaryota; kingdom Viridiplantae; phylum Streptophyta; class Pinopsida; order Cupressales; family Cupressaceae; genus Sequoia; species Sequoia sempervirens. Next base: position 79,783 of record VDFB02257597.1, on the reverse strand, counting down.
GTCCCCTGTTTATAAGATTTCTCAATGATTAAATTTTAATAACGGGTACTGGATTTTATTCTTCAGAAGTCTTCACATGATTTCTCTGTCTGCTCATTCAGATGTCTTTTGTTTCTATTTATCCCCCGCCGCTAATGCTTTCTGCCCCTTTACTGTGATAGATTGAAGCAGCAAGATTAAGGAGCAACCGTACACAACTTGGGGTTTCCTCAAAATTTCCTGCGACCTCTGCCCATTTTCTGTCATTGGCATCGACACAATTTCCGCAGAATCTGTAGGTAAGCCACTTCCCATGATTCCAGTTTATTGTAATCTTTCCTTTCCTGTGTCTTCCTTTGATTACACAATCGATTTTACATTTGATTCAGTTTTCATCAGTTGATTTATACATTATTTTTGTGAACATCGCATCATCTGGTTTTGAAGATAAAAAGGATTTGGCAACCCTGTTTTGGGGTTTTTTTCTTTCCTCAGGGTAAATGGGTGCAAATAATTTTGAGGAACATAAAATTTCAATGAAGTACACGTAGGAGGCTTTTGCTAAATAGCATAGCATTTTTGTGGATGCATTTAAGCAATGCCGATTTTTCCTATAGACTGAGCGCGGAGGGCTCTTGATTTCCTCAAAAATACTTTTGCTCTTAACTGAATTGAATTTAATGGCCTGAGAGTTTCGGTATTGTTAGCTAGACTGGATTTTTCTTTCCCAGGCTAGTTGCAATGGTTTTCAGTGATTGTTAAAATGAGCTTTTATGTTCTATTTTTTTAAACTTAAATTGGCCTTGGGAAAAAGATGTCCAAATTGCAGTTGTAAACACTTCCATCCCCACCTTATCAAATTATTTCAGTGTGCCGCCATATTCTGGTTTGCTGAAGAAAACTTTTAACCTATTTTTCTCATTGTTTCCATCACCCGTAGGGGTATATACATTTACGGTTCTTGTTTTTTTCAATGGTCTACACATATACCGTGACCATGATTAATTTTTCCCTAGTGCTTATCCATCTAAAAGCAGATCTGTCATGTGCCAATAGTTATTAAGACCACTTACTCGAGGCACAACTTCCTATTGGGGCTTTGGGACAGTGCTATTATACTCATGTTTAAGTATGATGCTTTGTTTTGTGTTGGCTCACTCATATGTTTACTATGCATTAATTAGATGCATCAAGCGTGGGAAGAGAAAACTGAAGTTATTTCTATAGCACTCAAGGGAATGACTGGAAATCACGGCAATTTTAGAGCTTAAACATATTCCCATTTTTTTGCACCGAAAACTGCTTCCATAAATAGTTTTCAAAAAGCATGAAATATTTTAATCCCCATTATGAGCCGTTACAATGGCACTACTGACATTGTAAACTGACCATCTAGAAGCAACAGAGAATGAAAAATGCATATAGAGTAATGGAGTTATTAAAAATATGCAAGGAGGGTATTAGGCATTATATGGACTACAATTGTCATCTACAATATCCAAATACTTTGAATTCTTTCATTGTAATCTACATTTCTTTCATTGTAATCTAAATATAATGGACTACAAATGCAAATATACAAGAGCTTTGAATTCTTTCATTGTAATCTACAATTGTCATCGTTGTTGATGAAAGAAAGGGTTCCTGCTTATCTGAGAGATTAAAATTGATTAATTTGTAGCATAAACATGCCATAGTTGCTGATTTAATGCTAGAAGCCTAGAACAGAATCAAGAAGATATTTTATTAGAACCTTGTAAGTTTACCCATAATGATGACATATAAGATGTACGTTGAGTTTTAACCTTTTGACCAAGTTTAATGATTAAATTGCTTGTTGTAGAAAGGATTGTTTACAAACAGCATAAATTCTTGAAATCATGCCATGAAAGTATGTATAGCCTATAGGTGTTGGGAGAAGCAGTTGTAATGTGGATGAACATCCTATAAGAGAAACCAATTAATAGCAATGTGTTGGAAACAGAAAAAAAGAACCATATGAAGGCTCCAGGCCTTTAAGATGGAATCTACTCACTAGTTTCAATACTTTCCAAGTACAGCCCTACAAAAGGCTCCAAGATTCCTTCAGGAATGATGTTTCTTAAGAAATGCTTGGCTAAGGGTCAAATTTTAAAAGGTAAAGTTCCTCGACCTTATGCGATATTCTTTATTCTTAGAGTCATTAAGGAAAGTATCCAAGACCTTTTTCTTTTACTGATAAGAGAGTGTATGGAATAAGACCTTCTAGATAGTGTTAAAAGTAATCATATGGATATATGTTCATGTTAAAAAAAGAAAAAAAATTATTGTTTCTGAGACTGAAGTAGAATAAGTAATTTAAAATATTATTTATAAAATATTATATTAGAATTTTAAGTATATTTATAAGATGAATGATATTTATTTAAGAGAATATAGGTAGATGTCAATTTTATAGTGTGATATAAGATTATTAGTCTCTATTTTAGAGGGTAATTCTTATGATGGATAATGTATTATTAGTAGTATTTTTTAATTGAGTAAATATGATCGAGGGACCATTTCTCTTAATTAAAATATTTAACAAAATTTACATAGATTTCTAACTGAATTAAGCAAAATTTCAAATCAGTCTAATACATTTACAAGGTTTTACCAACAAAATAAAAACAATTAAACTATTCTTATTAGTACTTAGTCCTCCTCCCTATTTGGGCTATCAATAAGCAAACAAAATTAATCCTTTTTCAAATCTTGTAATACCTTTAGACCTCCATTGCTAGGTTACCTATGAGGATGAACAACTTCCAAAATGCATCTGAAGAACCAAAAGCTGAGGTAGCACCATTGACCACAAGGAAATTGAGGATGAGAGAAGCAATAGAAAAAGCATCATTTAGGCCACCTAACATTTGCTTATTAACTAGTGCCTTCACTAACACTCATACCGTGTCAATCTCCTCACATAAATCCAACAAGACTACCATGAGCATTGAGGAGATGTCAATATTCACTTTCTATTGATGCTTCGAGTCCAAGAGTTCCTCACCCAACATCAAATGCATTACATATAGGAGTAGACCATATTTGGTTTTGAAGACCTTTTTTAATCTTAGTTCTAAAATAGTGCTTAGGAAGGTCATTTGGTGTCCTTTATTGTTAGGCCCAACACTTGTATCCATTTTACTACTGGCAAGTGTGAGCAAAGAAATGAAAATGGAACTCAACTTGCCACAAGGTTAAACCCCACACACCTTGCATCCTCGTTATTAAAAGAAAAGTGTCATTACACCATATTACCTATAGGCTCAAGTGAAAATTACCTAAAATTAACATTTGAGATATGTCAAACCTGGAAATGACTCCGGTATATGCTCCATCTTTGTTAAGTAAGTTTCATAATGGATGGTGACATGTTAATATTTGATATTATAATGTGATCTTAGATCTTTCTAATCCTCAAAAATCAAATTAAATTTCTTATTTTTCATCATTCTAAAGGTAAAGTTAGCTATGTAATTTGTCATGGTATTTGCTTCCATGTAGGTGTGTTATATCATGAAGAAATTAAATGAGGTGATATACGACCAAGAGTGTAACAAGATATTATTGATTTTTCATCTCTTAGCATGTCAAATGAAACTAGATTCACTAGATTCATTTAATATATGAGATCAATTTAGGAAATTATGTTGTTTGTGCAAACATGGTCTCAATGAAGAATTGATACCTTCAAAACAGCTAAGCATCCACTTATAGTTTGGCTGGAAGATATAACTGTGATTGGGCATAATAAACCCACAAACATAGGCTACCCCACTTATAGTTTTGCTTGTAAATTTTTTGTAATGAAAATACGAAACTAGTGTCTAACTAATGTGCTTGTCACACTTCAGAAATCATTGTGACACTAGAAATGATTGGAAGGCATTAACCAAATTAATTGCAAATAACATGAAATTTTTACATGAAAATTTCTTTATGAAGATTTTTTTGTTAAAATGATAATAATAATAGTAATTCTAAAATGATCTACTTTTATATTGAATCTCCTGGTTGGGTAAAGGCTGCAATATAATGAATCTTCCCAGTTCCTCTTCCTACTGCTTGCAAACTCACAAATTTCCACATCCATGGCTAACACACAAATCTCACAAGGCACACTAATTGTAACGGGTCCTAATATGTGCACACACCAGATGCTCATCTGAAACGAGTGATTGAAAATTTAGATTTAAAACAAAATTAGTATGTAAGACCAATTGGTGGGTTATTTAGGAAATGATTTCATTTGTGCAACAAAGGTCTCATTGGAGAATTGATTCCTTCAAAACAGCTAAGCATCCACTTATAGTTTCTCTAGCAAATGTGTCTCTCAATGGGCATTATAAACTCATGATCATAGGCTGCCCACTAGGAAGATCAAACAGCATTGCCATCTCTAATTCAAGATTGTAGAAATTAGTTAGAAATCCAGTTTTCAAAAATTCAATCGATTCTTTTCTTTTTCAACAATTTGTAAAATTTTTGCTTTTAATTTTCCTTGTCAAAATTTGTATTTGGTTACTAAGATTAAAATTGAAAATTATAATATCCTTATGTTGGTGAGATCAAACAGTTTTGCCATCTCTAATTCAAGATTGTAGCAACTCAATTGGGGATTATATGTTTGATACCAAACATTAAATACTACTCAAAAACTTGTTTAAATGCAACCTTTCTATGATGCAGTAGATATTTTGCTCAAATGAATTGTAATGGCTTTGTTCGTAACCCAAAATGCATGGTATAAAACTATTTCCAAGACATTCACTTGTGATTCATATATCATTTATTAGGCCTTTTTACTAGAAAACCATTTCCTATATCTTTTTTTAGTACATAATACAGCTTCTATTACGATCAACAACACAACATTTAAACACAACCACCCTCACTCACCCATATATTTTTTAAAAGTTTAATGCTTTTTTGCCTATGTGAAAAGTTAATGTCACACTCCATAGTTATCTCCAATAAATTCTTCTAAATATTAATATTGCTTTGCTTTGTTCCCCAGCAATCCCCATCATGGAAAATCAAGCAGAAATTTTGCAAGCAAAGCGTTCTCATCGTAACCATCTGGAACGATTAAGGTACCATGCAAAGAAGGATTCCTTTAATAGAGGGAGACGAGCAAACCGCCACAACCTCCATGCAGGAGCTTCCACATCCACACCCTCTCTTTCCATTAATCCCTCTCTGTTACAATTACCCACATCACATATGCATTCTATATTACAACCCAACTCCCCCTCCCAAACCCAAAATCCTCCACTATTTCCTCCAAACTATTACACTGCAAGAAATTCATTCCGTTCAAAGTTGGATAGCCTATCAAACTTCTCAACATGCCAAGTATGCATGGAACGATATCCGGGAATAAAAACTAGGCAATTCAATGGTAGTATTGCTTGTTCAAGGTGCATTTCAGAAAAAAATGGCAATCGCTTCTCAAAGTGGAACAACATGGACCCTGGTGAGCAGCCTGCATGTTTGCAACACATTACTCAAATCGAGGAGATGCTTATAGCACGTGTTAGCCCTGTACTCCAAGTTACTTATGCAAGAGGGGGCCAATTAAAATACAGTGGCCACACTATTTGTTTTCCTCAAGATATTACTGTAATTGCAACTTATTTACCTCGACATATACATGACCTTGATATACTCATAGTTAACAAAAAAAATGTTCCTTCCCAGCAGTATAGCTTCTATGTTTGCAGAACACGTGTTCACGAGGCTTTACAATATAAGATTTCTAATGACCCTTACTACAAAGATGTACAGTTAGATGAGGCATCTCTCTTATGCTTGCCTATTGCCTCCACTGACATCTCAGACCTTCTACACACAACAACCTCAAATTCAAATCCCTCTGATGTAAGTTTGATGGAAACAGATAATACAGATGAAGAGCAATTTGAAGAGAATGTGCAAGCAACAACATCGTTTGTGGCCAATCTTCCCCCTGCCCGTACCGAAGTGGAAGAATTACGAGCCTTGTTGCAATTAGGGGAAGGACGCCCAACTCCTGCTGTTGATTGGCCACCAATTTCTTTAACGCCCATCAATGAATACACCACTGATGGATTATTTGTTATGGCATTCCCCACATTGTTTCCAAAGGGCACAGCTACATTCAACCAACAAAATATGAAAGAGGTCAAGTTACATGAATATGCTCTCCACCTTCTGAGATACCATGATAATAGGTTTGGTCAACATCCACGATTTAGATACTTCATACTTAATATTCTTATGCGCCATCGAAGCCAATCCACAGCTTCTGTTTTTGTTCAAAAACACTTGGAATGTAGCCTACCAACAACAATACTTGCCCTGCAACAAAGATTGAAGGACCTTCCTGATGACAAGCTTGCAGACCAGGTTATGCATTTTGGCTCAATTATACGTGGCACACGCCCCTTTTGGAGTCATCGTAGGGGGGAGCTATCTGACATGGTTATTTAGGTTGGTTGCCCGACTCTATTCTTTACCCTTAGCGCAGCAGATACTAAATGGCCTGACCTACACAATGTCATGCCGTCTACTGCACCAACAAATCCTACAGCTGCATCTCGATGGAGGATCCAAAATATAGTGCAAAACCCACACCTCTCTGCACTATACATGCATCACAGATTCACTGCTTTTCGTGAAGAGGTTCTGGAAAAGATTCTCTGCACAACTGACTACTGGTATAGGTAAACATATTTCACATCTTCTTTTAAATTTTTTTTCCATACACCTATTGCTTACTAAGATCTCCACTCTCCAGGTATGAATGGCAACACCGAGGATCTGCACATGTCCATGGCTTTGTTTGGCTCAAACAAGCACCTGATATTGCTAAACTACAATGGAATAATCTTGCATCAGTACAAAATGCACTCAACTACATTGACAAATATGTCTCTGCATGGAACCCGCACCACCATCCAATTTCAAATGATAGGGTTCAACAATCTACCTTTGACAACCCCTGCTTAATGGACACAAGAATGATTATGTTGTCAAACCCTTCAAATGACTACAATGAATTGCTCAACTGTGTTCAACGCCATACGCGTTGTACCTTGAACACATGCTTGCGAAAAAAAGGAGCCACCCTTGAATGCCGCTACAAAGCCCCTTGGCCCATCCAAGATACCTCAACCCTTTCAATTGAGAGTGGCCTGCCAAAGCACACCCCTGCTCGCAATGACGACCGTTTGAACCTTCACAACCCCACAATCCTCTCTATTTGGCGAGCAAATGTAGATTGCCAACCCGTTCTCTCAATAGATGCATGCTCAAATATATAGCCAAGTATGCAGCAAAAGCAGAAACCAAATCCGAAACATATCATGCAATGCTTTCTCGTATTTCAACTAACTTAGATCCTAACAAGCCAGCACCTATAGCTTTTAGAAAAATGCTTGTTGACAATGTTGTTGACCGTGATATAAGTGCCCAAGAAAGTTGCCACCTTTTGCTAAAGCTACCCCTTTGTCTGTCCAGCAGAACATTCGTTTCTTTAAATGTTAGCCAAAAACACTATCAACGCATTCCACTCTCAGCCACATCCACATCAACAAACACAGACTACATTGATGCATACTTGGCCCGTCCTGCTTCTATGGAGACATTGGCACTGATTGAGGTCACGCAAAAATGGAGCTTCAAAGCAACTCGTAAAAAGTACCAATGGAAAGAGCGTGCCAAAAACGCTATTGTTCGAGTGTCTCCACGCTTCACAAGCATTCCTACAAGGGATGACCCACAATTTCATGACTTCTGTTGGAGTGAATTACTTCTCTACAAACCAATTCGTAACATTGCATACGACTGTGGATCATCCACAGATGAAATTGTTGCTAACTGGGAGAGGCTAGCATGCAGCTACCATCCATGGCATGTGCGACGCATTGCACCAGAAACATCTGCCAACCCAGAACCAGGCACTCCTTCTGACAATGAAGAACAACCACATCAATGTAACCAATCTGAATGGCAAGTCTGTCAAGTGTACACCCAGGCCACCCAATCCAGCTTGCTGAAATTGACATGCTGGGTGACCATGAAATAGACCTTAATCATGATTGGGAGACTCCTTCCATAAATCCACAACATCACAACTTGGCTACTAGCTTTGTAGAGTCTAACCGCAAAGCATTTCAAGTCCCCCACCCACCCAATGTAAACACCACGCACGCCCTTTCATCCGAACAACAAAAAACATTGGATTTAGTGTTGTCACACCTATCTTCCAACACTTATCAACCACCACTAAGAATAATTGTTCAAGGAACTGCAGGCACCGGAAAGTCACACCTCATCAAAAAAATCAGGACTGCACTCAATGGTTCAGCTCCAAATGGTCAAACTTCTCTCCTACTTCTTGCACCTACAGGTGTTGCAGCATTCAATATTGGAGCAGCAACAATACATTCCGCACTTCGCATTCCCATCAAAGAGATGGCTCCCTTGCAGGGCCAAATGCTAGCAAACTTCCAAGAAAAAATGTACTTTGTTCGCTACATTTTGATAGATGAAATGAGCTTCATCGGTCCAAGGCTGCTAGAACGTATTGACACTCGCTTGCGCGAAGCCTTCCCTTCACATAACCACACTCCGTTTGGAGGTCGTTCCATCCTGCTCTTTGGAGACTTGGGCCAACTACCGCCAGTCAAGGATATTCCTATGTACTCTTCTTCTTCCTATGGTGGCACACTATGGCGTAGCATCGAAACAGTGATTACACTTACCAAAATATTTCGTCAAAGCGGAGAGGATCCCACTCAAATTCTATTTCGTCAACTCTTGTGCAATTTAAGGAAGGCTCAACCTACAATTGCAGATTGGCAACTGCTAATGTCACGTTCAAGCTCAGCACTAACGTCCACAGAACAAATTCCTTTCTTATCATCCATACATCTTTTTGCAACCAATGAGATGGTGTCACTCCATAATAAGCGTATGTTGTTGTCTTTGGCACAGCCCATTGCCTTATGCATTGCAGAGCAAACAGGGAGCTCATCACACTTAAATCCAGACGATGAACAGCTCCAACCTATGATCCTATTATGTCTCAACCAAAAGGTGATGCTAAGTTGTAATCTATGGACTGATGCAGGCCTCGTCAATGGTGCTCTTGGACAAGTCAAACACATTATCTACAAGGAGAGCGAAAAACCACCACAACTCCCCTTGTTTGTTGTTGTTCGCTTCAAGCATTACATAGGGCCTTCTTGGGATCCAAACAATCCAACAGATGTCCCTATTACCCCTTTGAGCCATGGTGGGTGGCGGCAAATTCCACTAAAAATGGCATGGGCTTTAACCATCCACAAATCACAGGGCCTTACACTTGATAGGGCCACCATTGACATTGGCAACATTGACCGGCAAGGATTGACATTCACAGCGATTTCTAGAGTCACTCATCTTGGAGGTCTTCGTATCCACCCTTCATTCACATTCCACAGATACACACGAATGCAACACAACCCTTATGTTGCACGAAGGGTGAAAGAGGAGGCTCGACTGTCAACACTATCATCATCAATCATTTGACATTCTCAAAAACTTTTGAACAAGAAATTATAGGTTGGTTATATAATTCTTTACTCCTTTCACTTTCAATTGTCAATTCACAAATGTTTAACATAAATTCAAAATGGTTTATATTACAAAATCTACAATCAAGAAACTAAAGACATATCTGGTTTTTGGCAGGGATCCAATTTTTTATGGAATGGAAGCACTTTTTAATGCACCAAATCTTTTCATGCAAGCTAGATCTATGTGGAATACAAACTGCATATATCGATGATTGATTTCTTAAGGTTTTTTCTACAATTAACAGACCTCTATGTTTTGTCTCCTATCACCATGCCTATCTTCCCCATTTGTTTGATAGTTTTCATATGTCAATGCTAAAAAATACATTTCTTTATTATAGTTTATATTAAAAGATACATGTGTAGCATGTTTTCCTTCAAAGCTGCTCTTTTACGAAACTCTTTATGTTGCTCATTTTCAGCTCACCTACACTATATTAGGAGTCTCCTTTCAAGACTACCATGAAGATTTCTCCTGCAAACTATCCCTATTTTTCTCTTTGCAATCCTTGACAATTCGACAAATTGTGTGATGAATCTTAAGGTAACTCACTTGCCATTATTTCAGCCATTTTTTTTTTCCAGAGTCTATACATTTAAGCTGTTTTACATTTACTACTTGCACAGCACCGTCAAGAGAGAGAGAGGTCATGATTGCGGGATATGTACAAAATGGATTTGTTGAAAAGGCTTTACAAACTTTCAAGCAAATGTCATAAATGGGAGCTATGGAATGCGGATTTTCTCCAAATCTTATAGTTGCCAATGCACTGGTAGACATGTATGCAAAGTGTGGAAGAATAGAAAAGGCAGGTAAACTATTTGACATAATGCCTCAAAGAATATAAAAGGCACGTAAACTATTTGTTGTAGTTGCAACTGCCCTGCTCGACATGTATGTGAAATGTGGAAGCATAGCAAATGGCATGTTCATCGTTTGACAAAATTTTAATGCAGCCAACAACAAGAGTTTTATCATTAGCATGGACTTTTCCACAATTGGGATGGTTTGCAGGGCCTATCGTAATGCTTGTTTTTTCAAAACTTGGATTGTAACCAAATAATGATTGATCAGTAGCCTACATATAATTTATGCCAGAAACAGGGCCATTGGTCACTGGTCAATAAAATTACTTAGGCCAGATTGTGATTTCCAAAAAAAATGTAGAGGTTTCTTTTAAGAATGCAATGACTTCACCCTTAAATGTTGTACATACACCATTTCCAAAGTGTTTTATTCACCAATAGAAAACATTTAGATTTAATCCAAGTTATGCCAAAATTATTGTTGCAATGTGGAAGTTCTGGAGATGTATTGAATAAATATTTGAATTGCCTTCAAAACTACTAAAAAATGAAAATATTCAACGCAGGTAAAATGCACAGATATGGCTGAAACTCTACCCAAAATATGGTAGAGGCAAAGTCAAGTAAATTTGGGTAAAAAAATCTGTGAAATAGCTCTCCAACACAGGAAAATGTTGTGTCTCAAAATATGATCAATGAGAGAGTTTTACTTTCAGTTCTAACTGCCACATGTAGGGATTCTATATTTTGTTTCTGCAAAAAAAATGTTTTCTTTACAGGTTTTAAAATTATTTTCAACCATAAAATACATGTTAGTTCTATATTTTTTACTCTTTCAAAGTCTGCATTACAACTGCATACACAAATGTTACTTTAGTATATGTTTCTGCAAAGTCTTCCTCACTTACATCATTCACTTTGCAGGCCTGTCCCATTCAATGCATAGCTTTGGCAATTGACTATTTCATCAATGCTACAAACTTGTTGCTTTCTTTTTTACAACCGGTCTACCAACATCATATGTCTGTATACTACACAAAAAAAGTTTCACCATCTTATAGTAAATCTATCGTTTGCACTGGACCTCTACACTGCAAGTTTGGTTCACAACAATAAAACTTCATTTATTTATAAACCTTCAACACTTCATATTTTACAATTTCTATAATTCAAATACAATACCATATATTAAAATATTCATCTCCACAAATCTTCGGCGTACCCATTGCACACGAAGGTGCGATTACTAGTTAAAACGCATTTATTTTAATATATAATCTTTTCATATAAAATTAATGTCTTGCTTTCAACTTCTGTCACTGGACCCACACGCAATCTGGTAACGTGTTCAAGACGGACTGTACGATGTCAAGTCCACCGAAGCGTTACTTCCCCGCATTCCTCCGTTTTTTATGAAATCCCTTTATTTGGCAATTTCCCACCACTTTCCCCAAGCATTCTATTATTTCAGGTGCACTGTACAATCTCAATGAGAGAGGAAGAATAAACAAGAATGGAGTGCAGTATGTGCGGTGATGTGGGCTTCCAGATCTATCTGTTTCAATGCAGAAAGCGTTTAATTCGTTTCCAGCATCAGTAAAATAACAATTACTCTCCTCATTTCTTTCAGTTTATTCAATTTTAGAAAGATAGGTTTCATGCAGTATATGCTATGTAGGAAATAAGAATTCATTCATTGCGTTTGTGTGAAGGCCTTAAATATTTGGTTTTTGCTTTTTTGGTCAGATATTGCAGCAGATCATATTTTGAGAATGTATCAGTTCAGACCATCAGTGAAGTGTGTGACTGGTGCTTTGGTATTCAAAAGGAGGAGACTGCCTCTGATATCAAGCTTATCAGGGATTCCGTTAAAAGAATGAGAAATTGTGCTGGGTTTGGAGAGTGCACAAGCATGACCCACAATAGCAAAGCCAAGAGAGACCTGAGAAAATCTTGCGTTGAAATTGATGGACAGATATCCGAATTGCTGAAGAAGAAAAATCCTGAATTGAGACACAGTATGGAAAGAAAAAATAGGAAGAGATATAAGCTTCTTGATGAAATTCTATGTTGATTGCAATGTTCTTACCGGATAATGTAGAAATCTTTTGGAACTATCTTGTTTATGAATGGCTCTAGGAAAATTCATTGCCAGCAATTCACCGACAGAAAATTCACCGTGGGAAAATTCACTGCCACCAACAATTCACCGCCACAGAAAATTAACCGCCAAAAAATCATACAATTAATTTTTCTGGCGGTGTATTATCTTGAGTATGGTAAATTTTCCTGCAGTGAATTGTTGGCTGTGAATTTATATATCAAACCTACTTTGGAATTATCTCTTGATGCTGATTTGTGATGATTCTGCAAAAATGTTTAATTTTTTCTCAACATTATTTGTAGTTTAAGAAATTACTGTTTGTCTAAGTAAAATCATACTTTGAGTTATATAAAATCAGTTTATCATCAATGGCACATGATGGAAGACCGCATTCATTGTTACCAACCCCTGCTATTGCAGTTCATGTTCCATATTTGATTAACATTTGTCTTTCAGCAAATTATGTTGCTTTTACATATAACATGCGACATTGTGACAAAAAATTCTATCATTATTCCTGTTAAGTTGCAGTTTTATCAGATAAAAGAATATGGCAGGCTGGTTGACTGTTCAAATGCTGCCCCCATTTTTTGAATGTGCAAATGCTCTTTTGACTGGTCAGCCGGCCTATCTTTTTCTTTGTTCCTAAAAATTGTGAACTTATATGAGTAATAAAACCTTAGTTGACAAACATTTCCTTCACTAGAAATATCTGATAGGGTGGTAAACAAGTCTTGTTAATTAGTCGGTAATTTCTTTCAGGTTTTTCCAATTATCCATTTGAAAATTAGGCATAATACGGTGTGAAGGGATGCCAACAATAAACGAGGGCTATGAATGGTTAGTGGAAATGCATGCTGTGTTAAATCTTGTCTTTCTACGGTTGTCAATCAAATGGCTCGTGATATTTCCCCTTCACTAAGTAACGTAGAATGGTTTACAATTGCTTCCATTTGATCAAAATAGAAGATTAATGGCGAAGATCCTTACTCGTAGAGAAAAGTTAAATGAAGGAAAGCTCGAGGAATGAAGGAAAGTTAAATCCACACTACATTTAAATAGAAAAGAACTAACTTAGAATGTAAAGGGAAAGGATAAGATTTAAAAATAAATAAAAAATCTTAGAACATGGTATGGAAATGCATCAACGTATAACTAAAAGAGGATTTCCATTAGATGTTGTAAATGTGAATGCACCCTTATGCATTTAAAATATAAATGTGTACTCAAGTTTTGAAGTAGTTGTCTAATCGAATGAGACGTTACAGATTTGTATTGAATGAGCTTCTTGATAAAGTAAGAGATAAATTAAACTTTTAACTTTAAAATCAATTTTAAACTTGAGTATCATCGTTCTAATTTGTATGAAATATATTTTTGAATAAATAATACAAGAGTGAAAATAAAAAATAACACAAGAGTAATATATGAAATTTATAAATGAAAAAAATTTCATCCAATATTTAAGTCAGTCTTTAAACAATAATCTTTTTGAATATTCCAAAGAATATAATGAGATTTTTTTTTCTATTTAATATTGTTATATTATTATAAATAAGGGTGGCTTTTAGCTTTTAATTCACTTTTGACTAAGGAGAGATTTCTTATATCACTTAATTAAAGCTCAAAATTTTTAAACAATTAAAGATAATTTAAGTTTCATTTTTCACCAATCGAATGATGGTTGATTGATTTATCTAGTTGAAACCTTATAGAATGGCTATACTAGCAATTTTGTAGATTCATGTCATGTTGTATAGTGCTAGCAGGGCTTAAATTTGACGGTTGACCTTGCTTGTCAACAAGTTTTTTAATGACGGTTATCTATTCAAAGGTTCCCTTAAAACATTATGATATATCTTAGTGTAAGTAAAATTATATATAAATCAAATATATATATCATTATAATTCTATATAAATTTTGACAGTCTATCCAAAATCTCTCCTTTCATCTGATATAATCTTCTTAAAATTTTGATTGTATTTTATGGCAAAAATCTCTAAATACGGTCATATGGCCATCAAATTTAAGCCCTAAGTGCTAGCACCACAGTATCCAATGCAATTTTCTCTCACATGAAATTACACAATTGTTAAGTTATCCATGTAATGGGTTGTTGGTAGAGCCTTCAAGATGTTTTAGTAAATGAAAATGGGAGTTGTAAATTAAAATTAGATAATATTTGGTATCATCATTATAATTTTTTTTGAACTTAATAGCATTGGAACAAATAAAATGCATGTAATATATGAAATTTCTAAATTAAAAAGAAATCCATCCAACATCTAACTCAATCTTTAAATCATAATGTCTTTGATTTTTTAAAGAATAATATGAGTTTTTTTTGTTTTTTTTTAATTGTGTTATTATTTTTAGGGGTGATTTCCAGCCATCCCTTCATTTGAGATCTCGAGGAATATTTCTTCCATCCCTTAGACCAAAGTTCAATTTTTTTGATCTAATAAATAATATGAATTAATTTATATATGGACCTATCATGATTAGGTTATTTTATGTATTGATAAATCTGTAAAATAATCTTTTTTTTTAAGTTCAGAAATAATATCAACCAAATTCTTGAATCTCACCACCTACCATCACTCATCTCTATATTATCCATGAGTATGTAAATCCTCTTCAAATGCCAAATATGAGTTCCAACCCATATATAATAGCTCTATATTGTCGATAATTTCTTGTTGATGCTAGATAATCAACCAAAAAATCTTTGATGTTTGGGAGATAAGAACATATTTTGACGGGCACCACAATTGGCTATGTCTAGTATGTCCTCATTGGATGCATCATCTTGTTGGGCCATGACATGTCCTTTTTCCATTCTTTATTGAGGTTGTTATTGGTTTTTTTGAGAATCATTGTCACCAAATATACATTCATGACTAGAAGTTCATTGATTCAAGACAATATACCAACATCTATTAGTGTCATACATGTTTGCATTGCAAATGTGACACCATCATTTTACCTTTTGAGGATTTTGTTCTTGTAGTTGCATCAAGACATTATATCAACATCTATATGTGTCATGTGTGTTTATATTGGAAATGTAACACCATCAATTCACCTTTTGAGGCTTATGCTATTGGAGTGCTCTATCAACTAAGCTATTGGCCCCACATTGGGCAACTCATCATTGATCCAAGTGTGGCTTATTTCCAACACCACCTTAAGCCACATAGTAGGTGCTTGGGGCCCTTATCTTGGATATCATACCAAAATAAAAAGAATAAAGAATACAAAATGCTCAATACTTGATTGATTAAATTGATCAACAAGAAACACAAATATAAACAAGAGCAATACAATTATACAATAACACATTTTCAACTACCTGATAACTTCCTACGAGAATAACAATGTTCCAACTAAACATGTAATATAAATCTATGCTAACACATACACACTTCCTATAAGTCAAGACATGTATCCCAATTCTTTCAAATGGAAACAATTAGTTATAACCCTTCAAATTCTATGTCTTGCACACAAATAAATAAGTTTGCTAGTTCTCATTTAGAATTAATTTATTTCTTTAGATTAATTCATTGAGGTGACCAAATTTTCAACTCTATAATTTTTTTTTTTAGTTTATTGGGATGAATATGCATTCATCTTATGTAATCAATGAACTTGGAAAAATTTAAAAGCTCTAAATTTTCAAACCAACACATAAGTCTCTCTTCTTATTCTAGATTATCCCAAGTCTTCAACAACCTAAGCTACACAAGCTCTTGATGATCCAAAATCAGCAAAGAAATGACTTATTATAATGGACACGTGGATTAAAATAGAGAAAATTAGGCATTAATATTATGATTATGATCCCATTTTTATATAATTTCAACTATAAATCTAATGATGTGTGGTTTTGTGTTACTTTCATGAGTGAAAAAGTGATTTCTACATGTGGCTTTGATTCTGAGGTGTAAAAGTGAAGATATAGCTCATGAAGTTAGTATATCTATTTCTCCTCATTGAAACATATTTATCTCAATTTTTGGTTTTTGCATTTTATGTAAGGATGGGTTGTGTTTACAAACACCTACGGTTACTTATTATATTATGAGATTCAAGTTATCTTCAGTCTACTATATGAATTGATTCAATGATAATGAACCAAGGAGAAAAAATAATGGGGAAGAGTCTAATATGCTCTTAGAATAATAATGTAGTGTTGATGTAATCTACTTTATCAATATGCAATCAAATTCATAGATGTGCTCTCTAATTAAGATGTTCTAAACCTCATTCTTAAATGATCTATTTTCTAATTAGTGGTAGCCTTTAAATATGTGAACTTGGTGTATAATTTGATGAATTCACACTTTAGTAAGCTCATTTTAGTCAAGTAAAAGGGGTAGTAGCAAAGATTTGAATTTGATTTTAGGATATAAAATTTAAAATTGAGAAATTAGATCTACAATCATAAAAATGATTGAAATTAGTTTCACACTTACATACATGATTCAAAACCAAAACATTACTATTTTTAAAAATAAAAATGAATGATAACAACATTCAAAATTAGATATTATTGTTGATTAACTTCCATATATGCTATATAAATAGAACTTCCACCATTATTGCTTACTTTCGCAATGCCAACGACTTAGATTACTCCACATTAGATGGTTTATTAAGACCATCATGTTATCGACCCACTTTCTCCTCCTTTTCGTAAATAAATAAATTGATCTAGTCAAATTCGGTTCCCCACATTCAAACGAGTTTGGTAGGGAAAAACAAACATATAACAAATTTGTGTTCAAAACAAGAATAAACTCACCATTTACTATAAATTACTCTATTGCGTACCATGGATTATTCTGCACGAGAGCAAATTACTGCTGTTGTTTTTTTGGCAGCATAATGATTTTTGCAGCTTTACGGCTTAAGGTACCAGAAGATTCAGAAAATGATCTTCACTGTGAAGAGGATTTGATATAATTTTTATTTTATTTTTCGCCTTACCATGATCCCGGTTGGGTTAAACTGCGAGCTGAACGCCAACCTGCGCTTGCAATGTTTTCGTTTCCAATTACGCATTTGACGAACGGTATTTATGCTTGACAAACTTTGTAGAATTGTTATATTTTATGCTTGGCAAACATTCTGAAAGAAGACATCATTTCTGTACGAAGGTAAAAAATTTCCCTTATAAAAATACTATCAGACAGAATTTGCATCGCAAAACAAGGTTTAGGCCATAAGCTGTTTGCATTCAGAATCCGCAGCTAGCACATGACCAGAAATTAAATATTTCAGTATTAGGAAATTACTCCAAACAATCGTATGGAAACCTACAGCGGCAAACAAGATTTAGCTAGTAATTTATTAATCCACAAAATCTGCAGCCAGTAAGTGTCTGCAGTCAATAAGTGTGTGCAGTCACAGAAAATGGCACTACATAACAATTTTACATGGTAGTAAAATAGCGGCAGAGAACACGATTAAAGTAGAAAATTATATATATACAACAAAAACAAAACAAAAAAACAATTGTATCATAAAATAGCATTTAGTTAATATTTTGTACACAAATTCTGCAACGGCACAGAAAATACAGTCAATAACAAACAGTTTGCTCGCTCATACAAAAAACCTGCTGCTAGCAAGGAACCAGACATTAATATTTGTTGGAACACATTTGCGGTTGCGTGAAAATCACGTTAGATATAAATGACAGAGATAAAAGGATCCATCGGAGAAAGTCCATGTCCTGAGCC
The DNA here is from genome assembly GCA_007258455.2 of Sequoia sempervirens. NCBI lineage: Eukaryota > Viridiplantae > Streptophyta > Pinopsida > Cupressales > Cupressaceae > Sequoia > Sequoia sempervirens. The sequence continues at coordinate 61,522 of VDFB02257597.1, read as the reverse complement.
TCCCTCGACATCACTAAAAAGATTCGAACCGACGACGACTCTGATACCAATATTTACCGCTAAGCAGTGAAGTATTTCTCATTCAAGCAATAAAAAGAAAACGCACGGCTAAGAAACTGCGAAAACAATGCAGTTGAAGCCAGAATTCTCCGAAATCGATTCAACAGCAATTCTTCTTTCTTGGAAAAGCGATTGTTAACCGAGCCCAACAAAAATACAAAAAAAATGCAGAAGCAGAGATCATTATTACGCATACCTTTGATACCGGAACACTCTGAAGAAATGGTCCGCAGGGAATCTTTCCATCACATTGACCGTCATAGATGAAGTAACAAGGCGGTTTTGCTTCATTCTTACAGCGAAGCCTGAGAAGGAAAAAAAACCCCTTACGGGGATACGTAGGGCTGCATCTGCGACATACGACTATTGGTGGATACGGCCGCGATTACTGTATCTTCGTGCAACCTCTTCTGCTCCTGCCGCTCGAGCTGCGCTACGCCGAGCCCTCTCTGAAGATACAGTAATGGCGGCCATCTCTACCGACAGTCTTATGTCGTAGATCCATACGGAAGGCGAGGGGTTTTTTCTTTTCTCGGGCATCATCATCCCAACCAATTGGATAAATAGGAATATGTTTACTTTGCAGCATGTTCGAATCACGGTAGAGCTGTTTTTAGGCGCTGATGCTGCGGCTAAATTGGCGCCGCCTCCTTATTCTTCGCTGCTCCAGAAATATAAATTTTCCAACGCGGAGGATCATCCATCCATGACATTGATAGATGTTGGTATAATGCATATTTACTTCACTCAAAAGGCTTTCAAGGAAAGGGGCCATGGTGGGTAGGGTCTAAGTAGGTCTCAGTGGGCTTCTTAGTGGGTAGGCTATAAAGTATACAAACTGACAAATATACGATGCCACTGCAGGAAGCTGTTTATCCATAGGATAGTGGCTAATTCGCCATGGGATGATGTAGAAATCCTCTGGGAGTGACTATTTTGACTATTTTGATTATGATAACATACCAAACCTACTTTGGAATTATCTCTTGATGCTGATTTGTGACGATGTTGTAGAGATATTCAATTTACTATGACCATTATTTGTAGCTTAAAAATTTACTGTTTTTCTCAGTAAAATCATAATTCGAATCTTATGAAATAAGTTCAACATCAACGGCACAGGATGGGAGACCAAATTCATTGTTCGCAATCCCTACTATCGTAGTTCATATTCCACATTTGACTAGCATTTGGCTTTTAGCAAATTATGATATTTTCACATTTAGTACATGATATTGAGACAGAATCTCTATCATCATTCTGTTAAGTGTCGGCTTTTTCAGAAAAAAAGGAATAGTGCAGGCTGGTGAATGGTCAAGTGCTGCCCCTATTTTTGAGTAGTAGGAAATGATGGCTAGTTTAACTAGGTAGCAGGCCTATCTTTTGTTTTTCGTAAAAATAGTGAGCTTACGTGAATAATAAAGCCTTATGTCACTAAAATAATATAACATAAGTTTTATTTATTTAAGTGGTTTATTTGAAATTAAATTAATAGGTGGATTTTATTGAAAAGCTTGTTTAATTTTAAACTATCGAGGTCAAAGCTTAGAATATATTGTTTAAACTTGTCTTGAAAAATATGACTAAGATTGAATAGTGATCATCCAATCAAGGGTCCAAGTTACTTTTGACTTGATTCAAGTGATGCAAGAATACGTACTATAGTTAAATAGAAAAGAACTAACCTAACTAACCTTGAGTGTAAAGACAAATAATAAGATTTTTTTTAACACCCTCCTAAACTGTGACAAAATGGAATTCTTACAATATGGTACGAGAATGCATTAGGATATAATTAGAAGAATTTGTTCATTAGATTTTGTAAATGTGTCTACGAATGGATTAAAAATATAAAGGTGTGTTCAATTATATCAAATTGTTTTTTATTTATTTTAATATAATGTAGTTTTATGGAATGAGACAATTATATATTATGTATGAAATGAGCTTGTTGACAAAGTAGGAGATGTTTTAGTAAATAAAAAATTGTGACATTAAAATCAAGTTCAATCACCATTAGCATCATCATCCTAAATTGTGTTAGATGATAGTTTTGGAATAAATAACACAAGATGAATATGTGAAATCTATAAATAAATAAAAATTCATCCAATATCTAGGTCAATCTTTAAATCACAATGTTTTCAAGATTTCAAAGAATAGGATAAGTTTTTAATTCATTTGAGATGCAGGGAGAGATTTCTTATATCACTTAACTAAAGATCAATTTTTTTAAATAACTAAAAAATTTTAAGCTTTGTTTTTAACCAATGGAATGATGTTTTATTGATTTATTTGGTTGAAATCTCATAATATAGTTATATTATCATTATACAATAGATTAATGCCATGTTGTATAGAAATAACACCAATGTACCCAATATAATATGTTGTTCTCATCGAAATAAATGATTGTTAATTTATGCATGCAATGGGCTTATTGATAAAAGCTTAAAGATATTTCAAAAAATGCAAATGGTAGTAGTAAATTCAAAGTCAATAAACTTAGGCATCATCATCCTATGTTGTGTCAACCAATATCTTTAAAACAAATAACATATAAGAAATATGGGAAATTTTAAATAGGATAATCTATATCCAACATCTAATTCAATATTTAAATCATAATATCTTCAATATTTTAAAGAATAATGTGATTTAAATTTTTTGTTTAGTTTTATTGTATTATTGTATTTAGGGGTGGTTTCTAGTCATTCATTCATTTGAGATCTAATGAAAGACTTCTTCTATCACTTGACGGAAGCCCAATTCTTTTCATCTAATAAAGGTAATTAATTGATTTATATATGGGCTTATGATTATTGGGTTATTTTTATGTATTAAATAGTGAGTAAAATGATCTATTTTATGTGGAAACTGAAAAATAGTTTTAGCCATACTTGAATCTCACAATCACTCATCATTCATATCTATAACATCCATATTAATATGTAAATCCTCTTAATTAAAATTCTAAACATGATTTCCAACCCATATGTAGTCATCAAAACTTGTATATGTACCCTCCTAGATGCTTCCCAAGAGTTACGACTTACATACCAATGATTGAAAGTGGAAATAAATAGTTGTACAATAGTTCAAATTCTATGTATTGAACACATAGAAATGAGTTTATTGGTTCTCAAAGAAATAAATAATTTTAGATGAATTCACCGGAAGGAAAATAAATGTTCATCACTATTTTTTCAATAAAAATCATGATGATTTACTTATTTTCCAAAGTAATATGTGTCCATTGCATGTGTATTCAATGAACTTGCCACAAAGATTTTAAACTAGGACATAAAAAGTTATTCTTTCTTAGGATACTCCAAATTATGTCATATTCAAAAGTCATTTATATAAGCATTTAATTCTCCAAAATTAATAAAAGATGATATTGTACAAATTTCTTGACTGAAATGGAGAGAAATAGACCTTACTATTGTGATTAAGATCCAATTTTCAAATAAACTAACATACAAAACTAATTGTGTATGGTTTGAGTTTAATTTCATGACTACAAAAGTTATCTCTGCTAATGTGAAACACAAGAAAAATAAAATATTATCAAAAGAATGTATGTAAATATAAAACCTACATGTACAACATATTATAGAAGATGAAATATTGCATGACCTCTAAAATGATCCTACATCAACACACTATAAATTATAACATTAAATTTAAGTATGGTTAGTAATGTAAGGTATTTTAAAAAATACTCGTAATCAAGAATGATAAAAAAATTGTATTATGATGCAATATTGTTCACCAATAACAAATTTAAAATATTTTTCCTTTATATTATCTAGATAAATTTGTTAAAAAATATTTTTTTAAATAAAGAGGGGTAAAAAAATATTCAAACAAAAAAAGAGATACAAATCAAAGGCCTCAGCCCCAACAAGAAGCAAACAACAAAAAGGTTCCCACCAGGAACCTCTAGAAACAACACTACATAGTTATGTCTTCCATCATTAACTTCTCTAAGATCTCAAGATAATCAGAGGGTAAACCATCCCTCCCTTCAATATCCCAACCATCTACATTCTTTGAAGCCCACTTTTCCAAGAAATCAACCACTCTATTCCACTCTCTTGGAATATGACAAAAGGAAAAAAAATCCAAAGAACTACACAGACTTAAGATCTACCTAACCACAAAAGCCAATTGCCAGCTAACATCATCCAAATTCTACCTGTTCAACATATCCACAACAATTTGAGAGTCTAACTCACAAATAATTCTCCTCCATCCAAGAGAATAACCTCTCTCAATTGCAATCTTAAGAGCAAGAGCCTCCATCAAATTATTAGAATGCAATCCTTTATAAATAGAAAAGAAAAATATGACAACACCATCATTACCTCTACTAATACCCCTAATACCAACATGACCTGGATTCCCATGAGAGGATCCATCTGTATTAATCTTCAAGACACCAGCAGGAGGATGCATCCACCTCCCATCTCTACAAATCCTTTGCTTACCTTGTTGAGCTCTTTTGCCAACAATGCAACCCCTTCTACTATCCCCCAAGTTCAGATTCCTCACGATAGCATAATCATTAGGCTCCACATTTTTAGACATATCACACTTTTCATAGATAGTTTCCTGGAGCTTGCTGACTATCTTCTACCACAAATGAAAATTCCCCAGCTTGGAGTCACAAAATACCCTACGATTTCTTTCTAGCCAAAGATTCCAAATAATAAAAGCTTGTTGTATAAACCAAGCCACCTAAAGGAAAGATGTCTTTGCAAGGGGTCTACCCATGCTTTCCCAAAAATCAACTAAGGAGGTAGCATGAATACAAACATGTTTCCAAGTCTCCCACCACCTACGCCATATCTCCCTAGAGAAAGGGCACTGAAAAAAAAAATGAGAACTATATTCTTCACTACTCCAACAAAGAGCACAAATGGAGGATGCATGAAAGCCTCTCCTACGAAGGTTCTCCCAGGCAAGGAATTTCCTCTGAGCAACCAACCATATGAAAAAATTACACTTGGGCCATGAAGAGCTATTCCAAGCCTTCTTCCACCAAGGCACATCTGCCATACCATGTAGCTGCCTGTCAAGCAAAGAATAACCTACAGTGACAATAAATTTACCTTTTGGGTTGGGCCCCCAAGCTAGAATATCTCTCTCTTTAAGGGAACTACATAACCTACCTTTCAAGATTTTAGCCTACTCATTACGATCCTCAACTGAGCCACCTAATGGCCACCCATGTGGGTCTTTCCAACAAGTCATCTTTGTCTAGCCTTGATGCTTAATGGTTTTAAAATTCTCCACCTTGACCCATCCAACACCAAAAAAAATATTGCAAAGGGTTTGAAGCTGAGGAAAACTAGAAAGAATTGGAGGGTGGCCATCCCAAGATTCATGCCAAAAAAGAGCATCAGAGCCCTTATTACAAATCCAAAAAAGTCCCTCCTTAATAAGTTGAGCACCTTTTTTAAGAGTGTCCCAAATACATGATACCTTTCCCACCAAAACAAGATGAGGCACATCTTGGCAATCAACACTAGGAAAGTACTTGTGGAAGAGAATCTTGGCCCAATCCTAGTCTTGGTAGATGTACCACCTCCAATACAGATTGGTTTCCAAGGCCTTACCGACTAGACCAATAAATTGAAGACCAAGACCACCAGCATGCTTTGGTCTACAAACTAAATCCCATTTGGCTAAACTCCACTTAAAGGAGAGAAGACTACCAAACCATAAAAATTGGCGAGAAAGAGCATTAAACTCCCGAACAAAGTTAGGAGGAGTTTGCACAAGACATCTATATATAGGAATAGTCTGCACCGCAGTCTTTAGAAGAATCAATCTCCCCGCAGAAGACAACCAACTATAAGTCCAGTGACTGACCTTACTTCGAAACTTGTCTAGAATCCCCTGCCAATATTCTCTATGTTGGGATCCCAAGACCAAGGAAATCCCAAGGTACAATAGAGGGAGAGAGCCAATCTGAAATCTAAGGATCCTAGCAATCCTGCTTTGAATAATCTGAGGAGTATTAAAGAAATAGATAGAAGATTTGGCTTCATTAATTCTCTGACCTAAGGCCTTTAAGTAGATGTCCAAGGTTCTCCTAAATTTTTTTTCCTGATTGATTCTCACCATGCCCATCAAAGCAGTATCATCCACAAATTAAAGATGAGAATAAGGAGGCAAGGCCCAGTTCTAGCTCCAACCCTGAATAAGACCTTGCCTCACCCGAGACTTAATAAATCTGCCAAGACCTTCAGCCATGATAATGAAAAGGTAGGGAGATAAAGGATCTCCTTGTTGAAGGCCCTGAGAGGCACTAAAAAACTCAGTGGGCTCCCCATTAATAAGCACTAAAAAGAAGGTAGAAGTCACACAATTGAGCACCCAATTGACCAACTCCTCCCCAAAACCAAAATCCTTGAGTATTTTCTGTAAGAACTCCCAACTCACCCGATCATAAGCATTGGCCATGTCAAGCTTAGTAAACATAGCCTTCTCCTTAGAGATTACCATAGAATGAATGGCTTCCATAGCTATCACAACTTCATCCAGAATCTATCTTCCACCAACAAATCCACCTTGCTCCTCTGAAATCAAGACTCTAAGAAATGGCTTAATTCTCTTAGCAGTCAATTTAGTAATAATCTTATAGATCACATTACACAAAGAAATAGGCCTAAATTGGTCAAAACTATTGGCCCCATCCTTCTTAGGAATGAGAACCAAGAAAGTAGAGTTCATAGACTTAAGCATTTGTTTGTTCTAATGAGATTCTTGAACCACTTCAAGAAGATCAAATTTTACAATCTCCCAGAATTCTTGAAAAAATTCAATAGGAAACCCATTTGGGCTAGGAGCGTTACCTTTTTTCATATGAAACACAACTTATTCCAATTCTGATAAAGTGATAAGTCACATAAGGGCATCATTCATCTCACTAGACACCAGTGAGGGAATACAACTTAAAATGGCTCTCTCCTCCTCAACAGCTATGGGAGCATGCTGAGTAAATAAATTTGAAAAATATCTAATAGCTTCCCTTGAAATTTCTTCACTTGAAGAAAGCTAACCCCCTTACAAAGATATGAGAGTAGTAATAGAACTTCCATACCATCGGGCCTTAACCAAGTTATGAAAAAAAGTTGTGTTTCTATCTCCCTCCTGAAGCCAATCAATTCGAGACTTTTGCTTCCAAAAAATTTCCTCATGGAGCTCCCACTCTTCCAACTCTTTAAGGGCCAAGGGCTTAGCTCCACTAAGCTCAATAGTCATCCCTTGATCCTAAATCGAGTGAGTAACAATATCCAGTTTAGACTGTGCAGCCAACCTCTGAGAATGCAAATGACCAAAACATTGTTTATTCCACCTCTTGAGCCTGTATTTCACATATTAAAGCCTCTTTCCAAAAATATACATGGCCCTCCCATGAGAAGGCTTCCCTTCCTGCCACCAGTCAATCATGAGATCTTGAAGAGACAAATCCCATAGCCACATCAACTAGAATTTGAAATAAGGGTTCTTGATAGTTCTATATGAAATAGTTGAGAACTTGATAGGCCAATGATCAGAACCCCTCCAATCAAGAATTTTAGAAATTGTAGACCACCTAACACTCACCCAATAACAAGAAACCAAAAATCTATCAAGCCTCTTAAAAATAGCTTCCTTATCACTTCTCCTATTATTCCATGTGAATAAACCATTAACTAGTTTCACATCAATCAAGTTCAAGAGGTAAATATTGTCTCTAAGCAAATTTGAAGAAGGATCAAGTCTGGCTGACCCACCATGTTTTTCCTCTAAAAAAGTGACTACATTAAAGTCACCAGCCACAATCCAAGGGATAAAAGGAGTTGAGGACCGAACAGACTTGATATGAGACTAGAGAAGAGATTTACCCAAAGGATTAGTGGGAGCATAAATATTAGAGAAAAGGCCTGGAGTTCTCCTATCTCAAAGCAAGTGGCAGTCATAGAGATGGAGTAGCGGCTAGAGATCCACCTTAAAGGAGCAATCCTCTTTGGGTTCCAAAAGCAAGCTACCCCTCCTGAACTACCATGAGCACCCACTCCTTGCCACTAGCCTAGGGGTCAAATACGAGGAGCTATATTGAACAAACCATCCATAGTCAACTTGGTCTCCTGAATAAAGGCTATATCAGGAAATTGAGATTCAATTAATCTATGAATAGCTCTTTTTCTAGGGATGCTATTCATACCCCTCACATTCCATGAGATGAAAATCATTTATGGGGTTGGGAGAAGTGAGAATCAATGGTCTTAACAGAACCCAATTCTACCAATGTCTCACCAATCAACTTCACCTTCACCTGGTCTGGCTTCCATCCTGCCTTTGAGAGCTTCTCTGTAGAATTTTTCTTAAAGGGTTTCTGAAGTAACCCCAAAGACTATGAAGCACCACTGCCTTTTCCATGAGCCAAAGTCTCCTTTGCTAAATGAGACGTAGATTCTATCCCAACCACACTATCAATCTGAACCCCAATGCCACCTAGGTCATGACCATCAGGATTTTGAGCAAGAACATCAGTGTCAATCTGCCTTCCTTGAGGATCCACTATGGGCATACTCAAATTCTCCTGTCCTCCTTCATCTATCATTTCTGCATCCTTAGTCCCATCACCCACAGACAGGTCAACTGGAATGCCTTCTTCCTAGAGAAGACCCTCTAGGGCCTCAAATCTATTAAATGTGTCCTCATTTTGTCTATCCCGCCAAGTCCTTTTCTGACCTCGCGCCTTGTTACAAGACTTCACAGGGGAAAATCCATCATTATCCATAATCTCTCCCACCATAGGTGCCTTCCCCTTATCCTTCTCAGGAGTAGAACTAGAGGGAGTTTTCAAATTTGGAGCTTTAGAGATAAACTGGGGGCATTTCCTTTGCAAATGTCCATACTCATGGCAAATACGACATTGGAAAGGAAGTGTCTCATAGTCTAGCTATTGGACCTAAGAGGAAGTTCCTAGACAGATTTCAACATAATTCAATAAAGGGTTATTCAAATCAACTTCAACACAAATTTGAGCAAAGGAAATTACCTTTCTATCTTGAGTCTACATGGCTGATCCAACTGGTTTACCAAGAAAGAGAGCGATAGAATGGAGAATATCACTCTTCTAAAATTCCAACGAAAGCCTTGGCAGCCTAACCCAAATTGGGACTCTAGAAGGAAGCTCCTCTGGTGAATTGAACTCTACATGCCAGGGTTTGACAAATAACCCAATATTATTGAAGAAATAAGGACCTCCCTGCAAGGCCTTATGTCTATCCGATATGCATGAAAAGACAACATTAAAATAATTATTAGCCGCCAAGAGGATCTCCATGTCTCCTTCAAGATTCCAAACACGACATGCTCACATTTCTAAGACTGGTAAAGAGAGCCTAAGCCCCATGAATTTACAAATTAAGGCATGATTAGAATAGTATGAAATATCCTCTAAAACAGTCTCTGGTTGTATGACTAAGATAGGATGATTTGCGCACCTAGCCAAGCACCCATTCACCTTTTTGACATGAGAACCCATAGAATTTGTTGGCTCTTCCTCCAAACCCTTGGATGCATGTCCCGAAGGAGAGGGTTCAAAATCCAACATAGCCGAATCCATAGAGAAAAAGACAACACCTGTACCTGCCATGCAGAAAACAGAAAACGCACCACAAGAAAAAACCCCTACACCTGAATCAGCTTACCACCACCCACTACAAAGACTAGAGATGAAATGAGAGAACCCAAATGCAGAAAAAAAGAGAGCCACCCCATGACTCCTTGCAAACAAAACCATCCCCAAACACTAATAAAAAACCCCCCTGAACACTCCAAATGCAAACCAGATGAAGCAGCTAAGGCCGAACAGGGAGCAACATGGCTAGGGTTTCCCCTAGCCCATGCGCCGACACAGATCTCCGCTCCTTGACATCTCCCCCGAATCCTTGGACCTCGATAAATTCGTTAAAAAATATTATTTTAATAGAGATAAATATTTTTATATGTCATTAGAAGAAAATATTTATCCTTGTTATAGAAATGTATAATTAAAATATTTTTTATTATTATAACTATTCAATGAATCATGTCTTGTTGTTTCTCTCTAGTTGGTTGTGTTTGGCCTATTTATTTCGCTGAGTTGTTTGGCTCTATTTTTCACTATTTTTCATTTTGTAAGGGATCAGGGCCCTTCCTTGCTTATCTAATAAAAAACAATTCAATGAATTGTATTAATAGGAAAATATTAAGAAAGTAAATTTAAAGTTTCACAATCAAAAGTAGTTTTTGGTATGTATATTCCAAGTTCTTACACTAAATTATGAATAAAAAATTGAAAAAATAATTGTTCCGTCCGGGAAAAATAAGTTTCTAATTTTTAGGAAATTATTTAAGTGCAAAAATTTAGAATAAGAGAGGAAAAAAAAAGCCTGAGATTAGCAAATTGCACAGAAAATATAGTGAACAGTGCCGCACTTCCTTCCAACGAATTTGACAGCCGTCGCCATAACAAATAGTCCCCAAAAACTATGTGCCAAACCTCCATAGATCTGCTAAACTAGCCCCGATTCTTCACGAACTCTTCCAACAAACCAGTCATAATCGCTTCCCTTGATAGAATGGCTGCTTCCCTTGATCACTCGGATTTACACAAAGAAATGCATAGATTTAAAAAACAACACAGAGAACTATCACAATCTCCTGCACTTGTGAAAAACACGGCCCAAATAGGGGTTTATCACGGCCAAAATCACGCAGATATTTAAAATTGCCAAGGTCTTATGAGTATGGCGATGCTATTGGGAGTGAATTGCGGATCCTTCGTCTAGATCGCAATTTGGTGCGCACCCTGCACAAAAAAGTCGGCCTGCACAGAAGTAAGTCGCGGTCTCTCTAGCTCAAGACGCCCCTGCAAAAAATAAACAAAAATCGCCCCTAAATCGGCATAAAACAAGCTCGAAACTGCCAAACAATGGCAGGGGTAGCAATTACCGTGCGTTGCAAATATATCCCTGTTTTTACACAGAGATTTGAGAAGTCAAACTGTCACAAGATTTCTGCTCGGGACACAAAAACAGCTGGCTGTCAATTGTTAGCATCCACAGACGATTAGAACAAATAATACAATTAATTGAAATGGCGGGCTTATCCGGCACACTCTAAGGGTACACTCCTTAGGTGGCCGGGCCCACAAGCCCATTCAGCTGCACATTTCCCGTCACCTTTCCCGTTTCCGTTTTCGTATTTCGTTCGCGTGTACCTGCTGCCCGGAAAAGTTTGTGTATTTAACTTATTAATCCCACATGTCTTGCGCGAGAAAATGCCAAGGATAAGGGGATTATAAAATCTGAGGTCATCCACGAAATAATGCATAAAACAACGATTAAAAAATATTAAAAACAGTTTTGTTATATTTTAAAATGGTCTTTTGTTTTTTTGATATCAATTTGGAGAGCCACAAATTATTAATAATTAATATCATTAATATTTAAAAAAATATATATAAATTTAATTTTTATTTTTATTAATAATTAATATTATTAAAAAAAAAATAAATTTTAAATTTTAAAAATAAATTTATTAATAATGAATTATTCATAATTGATATTTAATAAAAAATGTTTACAAATAATAATAAATTATTAATTAAAAATCAATTTTAAATGTCAATATTTAATATAAATTATTATTTATTTTTTAAAAAACTTTCAATATTCAATTATAATTTTAAAATTGTAAAAAATATTTACAATATTAAATAAAATTTTAAAATTTTATTTTAATGTAAAATATATATAAATATTTAGTATAAAAAATATTTAAATTTTCATAAAATTGTTTCTATTAAATTAATTTAAATTGATATCTTTAATATAAATTATTTAGGTAAATCTTTAAATTTTAAACTTTTTAATATAAAATAATATAAATTCTAATGTTTGTTTATTTTTTTGAATAAAATTTAAAATGTTTAATGTATAAGATTGTAGGTGAATCTTCAAATTTTAAAGTTTTCTTAATATATATTTTTTTAATAAAATGTTAATTTATTTTTTAAAATTTCATATTTTGATAGTTGAATACATTCAACATATATCTAATATATTTCTAATTTAAAAAATATTAAAATAAAAATATATTTTTTAATTTTTTAATTTTTGTAAAAGTATATTTTTAATTTTTTTAAATATATTATACATACAAAATTACATAATCAATATTTCATATTCCTCAAATTGTATTCATTGTATTTTCGATAATATATTTTAGTCAATATATTTAGTATGTTAATATTCTTGAAATTCTAATATTTAGTTTTAATTAAAAAACTTACTAACATCATTAAAAGGTAAGTTATTAATTATAAAAAATTTAACATTAGAATTATTTAGCATTTTAAATATAAAATTTAAATATTATATTATAATATTTTATACTTTATTTATTTAGTATTTTGGATAATAGAAACAATCTTGATTGATTTAATATTTTTTAAATTCATTATTGAATTTAAATCTTATAAATATAATTATCTATCTTTAATCAATATTATAATCTAAAAATAATAATCAATAATGAACATCTTATATTTTGGTATTACTTAAATATTAAAATTTAATGTATAAATTTATAAAATATAATATAATATTTTTAAAAATAAAGATTTAAAGATTGATATATATGTATATTTAAAGCTTCATATAATTATGTTTTTAATAGTATGAAATTAATCATTTTATAATAGTATCTTATCCTATCTTTAATATTAGTCATATCTTATCTTTTTAACAAAATGAATTAAAAATGTCCACAAAATATAATGTATTTTCACTTAGATATGATTTGATGATAAATCCCCATTTTCTATGAGGAGTAAGTCATTATACAATAATAATAATAATATATTCATATATATGTATTAGAATTTAATATTCTAAAAAAATTAAATAAACATTAGAATTTATATTAATTTTATTTTAAAAATTCATTTTATTTTAAATTTTAAACTTTTATATTCGTTTTATATTAAAAAAGTTTAAAATTAACATTTTATTCAAAAAAAATTATATAAAGAAAACTTTAAGATTTGAAAATTTACCTAAAATCTTATACATTAAACATTTTAAATTTTATTCCAAAAATATTAAACAAACATTAGAATTTATATTCATTTTATATTAAAATTTTTAAAATTTAAATATTTACCTAAATAATTTATATCAAAGATATCAATTTAAGTTAATTTAATAGAAACAATTTTTGAAAATTTAAATATTTGTATATATTTTACATTAAAATCAAAATTTAAAATTTTATTAATATTTTAAATATTTTTTACAATTTTAAAATTATAATTGAATATAAAAAGTTTTACATAAAAAAATATATATATTAATCTTATCTTTTTAAATAAATGTTAAATTTTTATATTTAAAATGTTTAAATTTTTGTTTTTAAAGGCCATAGTTAAAAAGGATGGCGTTGCTTTCGTTTAAACTCTTCCAGCAATGTATCATTAAACTATGGCCCTTTTATTAAATGCTACAGGGTTTGTACGGAGGAGTATGAGGCGAAGCGAGAAACGAGAAAATCAAGAATGCCAATCGTAGGATGGATGAGGCATATCACATGGATAAGGCAGGCATTCATGCCCTGGTGCATTCCTGGGGCTGAATAACTAGTGCCCATATATTTGACCTCCACCGGATACATATACTATAAACTATAACCAATAAACGAGATGGCATTAATATTTCTGTATAAAATGCAGCGCCAACATAGTCCACTCTCTCTGAAACCTCCGTACATAAACTAAAATCTACTAACACATGGATAATGTCAGAAAACTTTAGTGAACAAAAACTAAGATAAGATTTTAGTTAAGGAAATAGGTAGAGTTGAGTTAAAGAAACATTGAGTGAAAGAGGCACATCCACCTAAGTAGTCAGTGCTACTTAGTGTGTGATGTTTAAGCCCAGTCGAAAAGGACCTACAGGTGTTGGTTAGTATGCAACTGAGAATCGAGGCCGGGCTTATCCGACACACTCTAAGGGTACACTCCTTAGGTGGTCGAGCCCACAACCCCATTCAGCTACACATTTCCTTGTCACCTTTCCCGTTTCTATTTTCGTATTTGCATTTGTCATTTTCATTTTGTTCGCATCCACAGTTTGGGGCCGTTTCAGTCATTGTTTCCAGCATTATACTGTTGTGGAAGTTATAAAAACCTATAGAATTGGCTGATGTCCAAAAAATTTCATTGGCGATTATGCAAATGAGCATGCCTTGTAATGTCTAGATGGATCTTTTCATTGTTGTCTTTTCATTGATGTATGTTGTTCGAAAGAGTTTGATTTTTTAATCCATATGCCTTGCGTGAGAAAATGCAAGGGACAAAGAAATGATAAAATCTGAAGTCAATGCATCACTTGTCACCAAACGCATGAAACTATGACCGAAACATATAGAAAAAATCTTTATTATTCTTAAAAAAACACTTCTAGAACATTATTTTTAGTTTTTGAATTTTTAAGATTTTAATAATTACAAACAATAAATTATTAATAATTAATATTATTAAAAATAAATAAATTAAGCTTTTCAATTTTTTAAAAATAAATCTATTAATAATTGATATATAATAAGAATTAGTTTTGAAAAAAGCTAGATAACAATAAAATAATCTAACAATTAATAATTATTAGAAAGAAAAAATTAATTACAAATAATAATAAATTATTAATTAAAATTAATTTTAAATAACAATTTAATTAAAATTATTATCTAATAATCAATAATAAATTATTGATTGCTAATTAATTGAACCCAACGTGTTTATAATTTTATTAGAAATGGATTATTTTGGATTTTGATAAACTTGATACATAAATGACAATTTGATGATTAAATCAATGTATTACAATTGAGTTTCTAATTGGATATAACATAGTAGACACTAAAACTAATTGAAAGATTGTTATGAGGGTAGTAAAAAACATAAACTAATCAACAATCAATAATTATTATAAATAAATATAATAATTACAAATAACAAAAAATTAATAATTAAAATCGGTTTTAAATAACAATTCTAATTAGAATTATTAAATAATAATCAATAATAAATTATTGATTGTTAATTATTTAAAATTAAATTTTTTGAATAAATTAAAAACAATTTGATTTCCACAACATATCTATAATTTATTAGAAATTGACCATTTTGGATTTTGACAAACTTGACACACAAATGACAATTTGATGATTAAATCAAGGTATTACAATTGAGTTTCTAATTGAATATAACATAATAGACACTAAAACTAATTGAAAGATTGTTATGAGGGTAGTAATGCAACATTTCAGAGTGCATCCATGAGATCACATTTCTTTGAGGCATTGTTTCAAGTAGGAAAGACATTAAAAGAGTTTGCTAATTATAAAAAAATATGCATCTAATGTAATAAATACAAAGAATGGAAGCAATACTTGCAAAATATAAATTGTTGTGTAGTAGCCACTTTAAAGAATCATTACCCTCTACTTATAAATTTGTTAGTGAACAAAGCTAAGAAAATGCTATAAATAAGATAATAAGTTGACTATTAGCATATACCAATTTTCATAAAGCCATAGATCTCTTCCATTTCAAAACACACAAAACAATATTGGGTAGATAATCAATCATCTTTAATCTCTATAATGAATAATTTCTCCCCATAGGAATTAGGTAGAGTATATAAAGTAAACCAATGAACACACAACAACCCTTATTTTGAAGTAGTTTGGTTTGTGCCCCTCTCTCCTTAATCTTGTATGATTATTTTGAAGAGACCAAGGGTCATTAACTAAACTATAGTTCATTCAACCCATTGAATGGCTTAGTTGATGAGGCTTGACAAAAGCAATGAAGTGATTGTTGTGTTTAACATCATGCATGTGGAATGAAGTGTGGTGGCAATAACCTACCTATAGTTGAATCAAACATTATTTTTTTAGAATTTTAGAAGGCTTAATATTAGAAAGATAGGTGTTATTTTTAGACTTTTTACATGGGCTTCCTAGTCACCCATTTGTTATAAATTTGCCTATACAACTAAAATTCCCCTTATGAAGTATGTAGTGAAGATTATATTTCATAAATGAAGAATGCATCTTGTTGAAGTATCCATTTGTAAAATAGACCAAAAATCATGAATTACTAAAAACCTTCATGGCCCAAGCAAGGACTCAACCATATCCTTATATCCTTACCTACCACCTAGATACTTTGAGCTATCTACTCTTATTGACCTAGCATATATTTTTATTTGTAGTTGTCTTATATTTAGGTGGTGAAGAGATTTATTTGTGCAAACTAAAGAGAGGGTTAGTAGTCATTACACACTATATGGTATAAACTATAGAGAATAAAGATGAAAATACAAGAAAAATAAATGTAGTTCACAATTAGTTATTTCCACCATACATTGATTTCCACATAGTTGTAAATTTTGTTTCATGTTAGATATGCCCACAACAATAAAATTAGGTGATACTACTAATGTAGTTTTAACCACAACATTTGAAAATATTGTGAACCTTGTTCTCTTCAAAACAATCAAACAAGATTAGGTGTAGCTATATATGTGGGATAAAAATCAAATACATCACTTTTTTGGCAACAAATATAGTGTGCCCCCATATTTGTTGGGTGGGAGAAGGGGATTATAAAATGTGTAAAGGGTTGCACAAAATGTACTACTACTTCATGTTTCATGTTAGATATATTTGTATTTGTAGTTATCTCATATTTAAATGGTGAAGATATTTATTTGTGCAAACTAAAGAGAAGGTTAGTAGAAATAGCATATTATATGGTATAACCTATAGAGAACAAAGATGAAAAGACAAGAAAAATAAATGTAGTTCATGATTAGTTATTTCTACCATATATTGATTCCCATAGAGTTTTAGATTTGTTTCATATTAGATATGCCCACAACAATAGAAGTAGATGATACTACTAAGGTAGTTGTAACCACAACATTTGAAAAAAACCCTCTATTCATTATGCTTTGATGGATGTCCATACCCCATTCCAAAGTTCCCATATTGACACAACCAACATGGATGTTAATGAAAGTTATGAAATTTAGCTTTGTACTTGCCAATTGTATTTGCTTGAAGGAATTGTTGTATGGTATTAGATGTTAGATCAAACTCTTTAATCAAAATCCAACTAAAGTGGATAAAGAACATTTAAGTATCAAATAAATCTCTCCATCACTTAAGTATAAGATAGCTACAAATGCCAATATATGCCAAGTCAATAAGAGTAGATAGCTCAAAGTATCTAGGTGGTAGGTAATGATAAAAGGATATGGTTGAGTCCTTGGTTAGGCCATGAAGGTTTTTAGTAATTCATGATTTTCAGTCTATTTTACAAATGGATACTTTCAACAAGACGTGTTCTTCATTTGTGAAATATGATCTTTACTACATGCTATGTAAGTGGGGAATTTTAGTAGTATAAACAATTTATAATAAATGGGTTGCCCTAGGAAGCTCATGCAAAATTCTAAAAATAAAACCTGTCTTTGTAATATCAAGCCTTCAAAAAAATATTTCTAAAATTTAGTGTTTGATTTAACTATAGGTAGGCTATTGCCACCACACTTCATTCCACATGCATGCTGTTAAATGTAACAAACGCTTCACTTCTTTTGTCAAGCCTCATCAACCAAGCTAGTCAATGGGTTGAATAACTACAATTTGTAAATAACCCTTGATCTCTTCAAAATAGTCAAACAAGATGACAAAGAGAAAGGAGCACAAACAAAACTACTTCAAAATAAGGGTTGTTCACATTCATTTGTTTGCTTTATAAACTCTACTTAATTCTTATGGCAAAAATTATTCACTATCTATTTCTAATAAAATCATAGATCAATTTTTATGAGATCACTTTCTAATAAAATCATAAATCATATTGTCAAAATTTAGAATATTGAATTGTAGGTTGTTTGTAATTTATTCATTCCTGTTAAGTGTCGGCTTTTTCAGAAAAAAGAATATTGCAGGCTGGTGAATGGTCAACTGCTACCCCCATTTTTCAGTAGTAAGAAATGATGGCTAAATTGACTGGCATTATACGATAGATTAATGCCATTCTCTATAGCAATAACACCAATGTTGTCTCGTCGAAATGAATGACTGTAAATTTATGAATGCATCAAAAATTGTAAATGGTAGTAGTAAATTTAAAGTCAATAATCTTAGACAACGTCTTTCTAAGTTGTGTCAACCAATATTTTTGAAACAAATAACATATAAGAAATATGTGATTTTTAAAAAAAAAAAAATTGTATCCAGCCTCTAATGCAACATTTAAATAATAATATCTTCAATATTTTAAAGAATAATGTGATTTTTTTTTTTAGTTTTATTGTGTTATTGTATTTAGGGGTGGTTTCTAGCCATCCATTCATTTGAAATCTAAGGAAAGATTTCTTCTATCACTTGACAAAAGAACATTTTTTTCATCTAATAAAGATCATTGATTGATTTATATATGGACCTATGATTATTGGGTTATTTTATGTATTAAATAGTGTGTAAAATGATTTATTTCATGTGGAAATTGAAAAGTAGTATTTAACCATACCTCAATCTCACCATCACTCATCATTCATATCTATAGTATCCATATTAATATGCAAACCCTCTTAATTAAAATTTTATAAATGATTTCTAACTTGTATAGTATCATTCATGCAGTCATCAAAACTTGTATATGTACTCTCCTAAACACTTCCCAAGAGTTAGCACTTGCATCCCACTGATTGAAAGTTGAAACATATAGTTGTATAATAGTTCAAATTCTATGTAGTGAACACATAGAAATGAGTTTGTTGGTTCTCAAAGGAATAAAAAAATTCACATGAAATCATCAAGGAAAATAAATGCTCAAGGTAAACATGTGTCCATTGCATTTGTATTCTATGAACTTTCTACAAAGTTTGTAAACTAGGACATAAGTTTTTATTATTTCTTAGGATAAGCCAAATCATGTCATATTAAAAAACTCTTTATATAAGAATTTAATGCTCCAAAATTAATAAAAGATGATATTTCAATAAACAAATTTCTTGACTAAAATGGAGAGAATATTGTGATTAAGACCTAATTTTCAAACAAACTAATCTATAGATAAAAATAATTGTGTATGGTTTGGGTTTAATTTCATTAGTGCAAAAGTTATCTCTACTAATGTGAACCATAATAAAAATAAAATATTACGAAAAAATGCATGTAAATAAATAAATTATAGAAGATGAAATATTGCATGACCTCTTAGATGAGCTTGCATAAAAATACTATAAATTATAACATTAAATTTAAGTATGATTGGTAATATAAGGTATCTTAAAAACACTAGCAATTGAGAATGATAAAAAAATTGTATTAAGGTGCAATATTGTTTACCAACAACATATTTAAAATCTTTTACCTTTATATTTTCCAGATAAATTTATAAAAATACTCTTTTGACATAGATAAATATTTTGATTTGTAATTGCATCATCGGCGGATGGCGTCTCTAGTCCCTACATGCTAAGCTAGGGCATCCACACCCTAGCTCCTTCTCATTTTTTCTTGGTTGTGCGTCATGCGGGGTGGGTGTTTGTTTGTGTGCAGGGGCGTGTGTCCTGTAAGCCTCGGTGGGTGTTGTGTGGAGGGCGCTCAGTGGCTAGGCGGTTTCTTTTTGCTCGCGACCTTCTCTCCTTCCCTTGGCGCTTGGTGGAGGTGGCCTAGTTTCCTGGGTGTGGTTGGGGCATACAAGGGCTTAGGAGCTTCTGGTTGGGGTGCTTATGTTGGAGGGTGGGTTTTGCCAAGAAGAGGGTAGGTTTTGGTGTGGAGTGTGGAGTGTGGGTTGGGTGCTAAAGTTGGTGTGGTGTGTTGTTTCGACAGGTGGTTAGGGGTGTGCTTTCATCTGAGGTGGGGTGGGGTTGTGTGGTGCTTTTCCCGTGAATGCTCTTCCTATTCTTGGGGCTTCCATGGGTTTGCATGTCTGTTTAGGGCATTTTTTCCTCTATGTTGCTCAGGGAATCTTCTAGGGTTGGCCCCAAAATGGACTTTCGCTTGGCGTTTGGTTCGAAACCCTCTCTTTAGGGATCGAAGGTTTTTGAGAATAATCTTTTTTTTGAACCTGAAAAAGTTGAGACGGGCTCAACAGGAGGACCTAGAATTCTGAAGATTAATGGGTGCCTCGAATGGTGTAAGGAGAGGCCAAATGTAGTCATTCCAATGGAGATGCTGGCTGAAGACATTGATTATTATTCAAGACATTCTCTTTATTGCAAATTCTTAGTTTTGAAAATTTCTTTAAAATTCTTGGAAACATGGGCTCAAAGGACATGGATGCCTGAGGCAGAGATGGAGATCCGCCTCCTAACAAATAATTATTTCATGGTTTCATTTGACTATTTGGTAGATCGGAATAGGATTTTTGAAGGGGGCCCATACTTTCAAAACTAGGTGGGCTTGTTCATTAAGCCATGGCATGCTAGCTTCAACCCAGTGGAGGAACTTTCAAATTGGGTTCTGGTTTGGGTTCATCTTCCAAGGTTCCCTGTGGAATGCTGGTGAGAGGATGCATTATTCCTATTAGCCTCGAAGCTGGGGAAACCTATGGGTTCATCACAACAAACAAAATTCAAAAAGGTAATGACTTTTGCCTGATTATGTGTAGAAATTGATTTAAGCAAGCCATTGCCAGATTCTTTAGAAGTGAGTGCAGGAGATTATTCATGGGTGCAACAACTTGATTATGAAACGCTACCTTTCTGCTATCATTTCTGTCATGAGTATGGTCACCTCCTGTGCAGATGTCCAAAGGCCAAGCCTTTGGAGGCTCAATCTTCTCAACCTTCAGCTAATCCACCTAGGGTGGATAAGGGCAAGGATCCCTTTCAAGGTTCTGGTGGTAGGGAAGATGGTTTTACTCCCGTTAGAGGCCAAAATAGAAATAAAGGACATAAAAGTACTTTGAAGGACAGGCAGGAGGAGGACACCTTCAATAGGTTTGAGGTGCTAAAGGATCTTAGTCAACAGGAGGTGAACCCATGATTTTTGGATCTAGATCATGGGACTTTGGATATTGATCAACATGGTCCTTCGGTTGAGGCAATGCATGCTCCCCAACAGGTGGAGGGTATGGGAGTGCCATGCTTAGATGTGGTAGAGAAAGATCCTGGACAAGTAATGCTCAACTCAGAGGTGATTATGGCTCCGCTTGTTGATGGGACTTTGGCTCTAGGGGCTGATCGACAAATGGGGGTTCAGGAGGAGTTGGGTGGTAGTGTTGAGGTAGTGAAAGATAGTATGGATAATGATCACCTCTTGTAGAAAGTTGGTTCGGAGGTGGGTAAGAAGAATATTAAGACATCCTCTCAGCTGGTTGTTTTGCAAAAAGTTCTCAAGAAGGGGGGGTTAGAGAAAAGCTCTAAGCTGAGAAGAAAGAAGGATGAGAAAAAGATTAAAATGATAGGGGAGACTTTGGTGGAGTCAGGGTTAGTCAAGACTCTGGATTCACATTTTTCATGCCCCTTGAAATGATAGTTCTCTCTTGGAATGTAAGGGGCTTGAAGAGTGGCCCTCGATAAAAAGCTATTCGAGATTTGATTAGAATTCATTCGCCTGATGTTCTTTTTTTGTAGGAGATTAAGCTCTCTATGGAGGGTATGATGGATTTAGTTCCTAAGTTATGGAGGAATGGTGGATGCCAATGCATTGGTGCTCAGGGGTCTTCTGGAAAGCTGGCATGCTTATGGAACCCACAAATGATCTGCCCCCTTTTGTGGGTGTCTTTTAAGTCCTCCCTTTCCATGGTGGCCTCTTATTTTATGTCATGAGAAATTGCTCTTTTCTCCAATGTGTATGCACCTGTGGAGTTGCAGGGCAAGCAACTCTTGTGGTCCAACATTCGTTTAGTTTGCAGCTTATTTCCTTACCATCCTTAGATTCTTAGAGGTGATTTTAATGCTATTATGGAGCTTGCTGAGAAGCGGGGTGGTATTGCAAGGCTGGAGGCTTCCATGTTATTGCTCCAAGACAACATCTCTACTCTGAATCTTGTGGATATCAAGTTGGGCAATGGTATTTTTACTTGGAATAATAGGAGAATTGGAGATGCTTCTATTTCATAAAGACTTGATAGATTTTTGGTGTCCAATATTTGGTTGGGGGACAGGTGGATGACTAGCTCTAAAATTTTGGATGGTTGAGATTCTAACCTTTGGCCTATTAAGCTAGTGGCTGATGTGCCTCAACGGTGTGCTAAACAGACCTTTAAGTTCCAACTCATGTGGCTTAGGGATAAATCTCTCCATGATTTGCTCCCTGGCTGGTGGGATCGGGGGAAGCCTGCTTATGGAATTGCTATGTACTCTTTCTCAAAGAGGCTTTAGTATGTTAAATATAGATTGAAAAGATGGAATAGGCAGCATTTTGGTAATTTATTTCAGGAAAAACAAAAGACTCAGGTTAATCTAGACCTAATTACCAAACAAATTCAGGATCAAGGCCTCTTAGAGGAGCTGAGTTTGTTAGAGGTTGCTGCTACAAAAGAGCTTGAGGAATGGGAGTTAAGAGAAGAGATTTTTTGGAAACAAAAGTCTCGTATTGAATGGCTTCAAGCTGGTGATCAGAACACTTCTTTTTTCCATAACTCAGTTAAGGATCGAAGACAAGGTAATGCTATTTCTTCTATCTTGTTGCATGATGGGGAAACTTTATCCTCTTCTGCTTCTATTTCTATTGAATGCATTCGATATTTCTCTACCCTATTCTCTAAGGATTCGCCTCATGCAGAGGAGGATGAAGCAAGGATTTTAGATTATATCCCAAAGCTGGTGACTAATGAAATGAATGAATCATTGCTTGTTCCTATTACCTTGTCAGAGCTTGAGAATGTTGTGTTTCAGATGAAGAAAGGTAAAGCTCCTGGGCCAGATGGATTCCCAGTTGAATTTTCTCAGGAGTTCTAGGAAGTGGTTAAATTGGACCTTTTAGAGGTGGTTCAGGAATCCTTTATGCATAAACAAATGTTGAAGTCCCTGAATGCTACTTTTTTAGCTCTTATTCCTAAGAAGGAGGGAGCTAACTCCTTGGATTTGTTTAGGCCTATTGCACTATGTAATGTTGTGTATAAAATTATTACTAAGTTGATTGCGGAAAGGTTGAAACCTTGGCTTGATGATTTAATCTCTGAAGAGCAAGGGGTTTTGTTGCTGACAGACAGATCATGGACATGGTGGTTATTGCTGCTGAGGCCATTCATTCTATGGAATCCTCAAAAGATAAATCTATGTTTATCAAGTTGGACATGGTTAAAGCATATGATCATGTTAAATGGAGCTTCTTGTTTAAAATCCTTGGAGCTTTTGGCTTTGCTGAGGGTTGGATTGAATGGGTTAGGAGTTGTGTCACTTCCTCTTCCTTTCTCGGTGCTTATTAATGGTGAGCCCACTTGTTTGTTTGGTGCTTCTAAAGGTCTCAGGTAGGGAGATCCCCTGTCTCCTTACTTATTCATCCTCCTTAGGAAGGCCAGGAAGGCTCATTTGTGCTTGGGTTGCTAGCGACTATGATTGAAATATGTTGATTATTCTCATTCATTCCTTATTTTCTTAAAGTATTTGACTATCACTCCTTGATAGGGTAAATATTTTCCCTCTATTAATCTTGACTATCAAGATTATCTATTGATTTACTTTCTAAAAAGTAATATAAAAGAGAACAAAAATAATAAGTTGAAATTGAGAGTAGATAGTTAGCTTAAATATTTGATAAACACCATACTTTTAATGTAAACATCCTCATACCAGTGTCTCTTACTAGTTATATTTGTTTGTTTGGCACAAGTTAATAGCTTTAACAATATAGATTCATCTAAAGACTTCATTATAATATGGATACAAAGATTAATTTATTTGTCATGAAAATTTGTTTCTATATTTATGTAGGATAATTAATTATAAATAATAAAATTTTAGAATTTAAGAGTTTGGATTAATAACTGAAATAAATGTATTTTATTCTTACATAAATAGGTAATCAAATAAATTAAATGTATAAGTAATTAGTTTTTATTTTGATGCAAATACTTTAATCTAAATGTAAAAAATATTTATTAAGATTTTAAAATTATTTTTTTATCACAAATAAATTCATTAATTATAAATTTTTACAATATGATTCTTTGAAACAAGAAAAATTAAGATTTAAAAATTCTTAATCTATAGGATAATTATACATATGAATCAAAACATCATCAAGAAGTAATAGAAACACATATAAAATAATAAGAAAACATGATTATTACTAAGACAAGTATTTTGACTTGAAGAACCCCTAATAAGTGATAAAACTCTAGATAAGGGAAAACAACCCCCTAGCTTTACTATGTTATTAGCCAAGAAAATCAAGTTCAATGTGTAAAAATAGAAACATGGTTTATGAATTTTAAGTTGTTATGAGATCTCCAAAGGACACTAATGTGATGTTTTGTTATAAAATATAGCTTTGATGGTGTCTTAATGAATAGGTGAAAATAGGTTGAGGGGGTTCACCAATTTAAAATGTAGACCTATTTCTCACTATTTCATTAGGAAATGAGATCTACACAAAGAATTGAGTTACAACCCTTAGGTGAGTCAACTCAATGAAGGAATTTGTTGATTTCCATATGCTTTAGGATGTGGGTTTTAGCTTGAACATCACTTTTGGGAGAAAGGGTATGTGTAAGATCATCATGGAAAAAATAGGCCCTTAAGTGGCAAAAAATTCAAAAAAATCAGAGTAAGGCAACTTGATGTAAAAATTTGAATAAGTTATCTATATTATTTCAAAAATATGTAAGAATAGAATCTGTAGAAAATTGAATGTAGTTTCTAAACTACTAGGTTTGTTTAAAAACAAAATTTATCTATTTGGTGAAAATTTGAAATTTCAATGCAAGTGGTACTTAAATTTTAGGGAAAAAATAAGAAGTAGGTCTCTGTCACCCTAACCATATTAAAATGATAATATTTTTTTATAAGATTTTAGATATAAGTAGAGGACTCATGTTCGATGTGATTCATATTTTTTTGTAATTTTTTTCCAAGTAAATAATTAATTATGAATTTTTTTATTACAAATTTTAAAAAATATAAAAACTTGTATGTCTAACCACCTTAACTTGGTCAAAAATTCATGAAATTTAATTTTTCCTTTTTAATCTTATAGTATGCAAAACATAGAATGTGACGCATGTTTTGTATTCAAAAAAAGTGATACCATTTGAAAGCTATAGATGTTTTTCAATTAGCCTATCAATAGGACTTTAGTTGTAATTTGAATAGAAAATGAAAAATAATCACTTATTAAATTCAAAGTAAAGCATAATTTATATTGGTGGAAATTTGAGAATCTCCTTTAAAAACTCTTTTTGTTTCATCGAATTTGGGTAAAAAAGCAGTCGTCAGCCATATACCCATTATATTGCCACTTTTTGGCCCATCATGATCCTGCACATACCCAAAAAAATAAAAATACTAAATCAACTCAATTATGCTAATTTGAACTTGAAACAACAATATAAAGCTCAATATTGATAGAAACATAAAACTTTTTGCAGATCTGAGAAGGTTTGAGTGATGTGTACCAGTCACCAAAAGGCACTTTTAGAAGGCTATCTGGGACTCATTCACCCATGGGTGAATGAGTATTTGCTTAGGGTTTTCAACAAAATTTTGGGAGCATCTGATGTCAATCTATAGCTTCCGTTTTATCTGAGTTGCAGTGTCAAGAAAGTTTGAAATTAGATCTGAGTTGAGTTTCGTGGCTTGATGACAACTTGATAACTTTTGTAACTTTGAAAACTTTTGCAGTCTTTCTCTCCAAAAGATCTTCAATCCTTCTTCAACTTAAAATATGAAAAATAAAAACAAGAGGGAAAATTGTTTTTTTGGTGAATGAGGGTTTTCCTTGGTCAAACCCCATTTGGGTAATTAAAACTTGAATTGAAATAATGAAAATGTGAAAGGAATGATGAGTGAAAAATGCAATGGGGTAACTCACCAAACCCTTGAATGAACCTTTGGAAATCTACTATATTGATCCTGATCTTGCATGAAATGGCTTCAATGGATGTGGATCTTGATGCTTGAAATATGGATTTGAATGCTTGCTTGATCTTTGAAACCTACATCACAATATTAGCTCCAAAAACATGCATGATGTTTAAGAACTTAACATGGTGCTTGAGATCTTGATTGCTGCAACAAATCACTAATAAATCTGCTCTTTAATTCCCATGATCATAAACTTTTCTCTTGTAAACTTGCACTTGAAATATCACAAAATTTCTAGCTTGCTTCTAGGATTTGAATTGATGAAATAACCTTGTATTTATATGTATGTATTCTTAATTTCCCAAAATTTAAACATTACAAGACAAAATAAAAATGAAATTTAGAGATGTTAAAATACTAAAAAAATATAATTTAAATTCAGGTTTAAAGACCTAGGTGGGCACATTCACCCATGGGTGAATGGGTCCTAGTTCCTTATTCTTGGAACACACATTGCTCAAGGTAAAGTGTTATGTGTTGGCATTAATTGTTGTCAGGTTTTCCTTTTATAAAATGTAATTTATTAGACTTGTACAGATGTAAAATAGGACTTATTTAGGCACAATTAAGTCCAATTCAATTAAGAGGGCCCAAATAAAGAGTGAAAATGTAAACGAGTACATTTTTCTACACTACATTTAGCCCCCATTTTAATGAGAGGATGAGCACAAGTGAAAACTCATGCACTAAAGTAGACAAATATGTACTAAGACAAGGCTCCAAGTGTATAAAATTTAGTGAGATAGGATGGAAAAGATCAAGGAGGTGGCCAAGCCCCCAGGATCAAGATTCCAAGGAAAAACAACATAAGCACAAAGGAACACACACAAGATGTATGATATGTAGCAACAAGACCAGATATAGAAATGTACAATGTCAAAGACTAAAAGAAAAAATAAAATAAAAGGAAAAGTGGTGGATCAAGCCTCAACTATTTGTCTAACTTGATGTGGATCAAGCCTCAACCATTTATCCAAAAATGTTTGCAAGTGAAACTCGTTGTCCACTATGCAAAAAAAAATGCACTCTTACACACGCTAGTGAAATCTTATGTCCACTAGGTGAGCCACCAAAAATTTGCAAATGAGAGAGTCTTATTAGGCTCCCATAACCATACCAAAATTATTCCTCTTGATTACTTTGATAAGGCACCACACAATATGAACTTTAAGCTTCATAAGGCTCAGCAAGTTGTGTTATCCTAAGCACTCATGAACAAACATGGTCCCACTGGTAAGAAAGGTGTCTTATGCTTGGTGGCCATAAAAAAGGGTTGTAACTTCGATCTTCACAAGGCTAGAAAGTTGTGTTATGGTAAGCACTCATGAACAAACATGGCCCCACTAATAAGAAAGGTGTTTTATGCTTGGCGGCCATGAAAAAGGGTTGTAACTTCAAGCTTTAAAAGACTAGAAAGATGTGTTATGCTAAGAACACATGAAAAAATATGACAATGGGATATTCAAATGGTTTTTTCTTAGTTCATGTAAGGTATCCTTTTAGGGAACATAGTGCCTAATGTCTCCAAGAGAGGAAAATTCAAAGATTAAATATTCATAACTTAGGGACTATGTGAAGGACTATGTGGAGGACACGAACCAACCACATTGTAACTCCAATGTCATCTCCCGCTTTGTGGCCTCCCTTATTGACTTGCATATATCCAAGCCTTGAATAATTGATATGCTCCATGCCATGTTTGGCTCTTTGTATTTGGATGGGCTCAACAAAATCATGCAAGTGGCCATCCCTAGTGGCAATATTCTGAATTCCATGGACCTTCGTAGGCATGTCGACTATGGGGAAGATGTGGTCTGGATACCTCTCCTTACTGATTTTCAAACCATGGACCTTGAGAGGAATTGCTTGTTGTACCATCCTGTGGCTTCCTTCCTTTTGAGGGAGTTCAGTGTGGAGTGCATTCATGGGCTCATCTGGAAAAAAGCATTTTGAATTTCTAGTATATAGCCATGGGAATGAGGACTAAGGTCCTTGGTGTTCTGAACCTACACGTGTTGTGTGTTGACCCCTTTTTCCACCCTACCAAAGAAGAAGAAGAAGAAGAACTCGATGAAGTATTATTTTGACTACATAGCAACATCCCAAAGGCTTTAAATTCACTATCTTTTTGAGTGTGCTTCCTTCTTTTTCCTTTATACACTATACTTTTTTGGGTTTTCTTGAGTAAGCTTCAACCTTCTCAGAGCCTCGGGCTTGTATTAGATTGTAAAATTTTCAATGAACATAATATATAATACACTTTTATTTTTCCTATGTTATTCTCATGGATTATTTGCAAAACTAAATCATGTTTTACAAAATTTTAACATATGGTACACATAACTATGATTTTTTTTAAAAGAACTTGCACACTTTAATAGAACAATTTTAGATGAATATCGTTTAATAGTATATCCAAAATGTTACCATCCATGTCTTCTAGCTCATACACATTTTTTTCTTTGCACGTGCGAATGCGAAAGGGACCATTCCATAGGGCTTCAAATTTTGCATGTTTCCCTAGTTTTACAGCATGCCCATCAAGTACTTTAGCACTAGGCTCCCATCCTAAAAAAATATAGGTTGGAGGCCTTTTGTCAAATGATCATTTTAATATCTATTGGCGACTGATCATGGCTTCATAGGATTTTTCCCTTCTTTCTTCAAGGTTTAGGAGTTCCACCAACCTTACTTCCATTCCACTACTTTGTTCGACTTCCAACACCTTTAACAATTGTAATGTTGAAATCTCTATAGAAACAGGTAAAACCACCTCCTTTCCATATACTATCTCATAAGGAGAGGCCTGCAATATTTTTTTGGGTGTAATTCTATTGGCCCATAGAGCACCTCATAGGTTCTTATGCCACTCCCTTTGTCTTTCTAACCCGATGCGCTTGATTATCCTAATTAGGTTTTTATTGGTCGATTCAGCTAGCCCATTTCCTTGCAGGTAGTAATTTGATGCAGTCTTGAGGTAGACTCCATGTTTGAGAGTGAAATTTGACATGTCCTAAAACCCACAAAAGCTCATGCATTATCAGATATGAAATTTTTTGGTGAACCAAACCTTGCTACCAACTCCTCAAGAAAATTAACAATTTCAAATTTTGTAGCATTTTTTATACCAACCATCTCCGTCCATCTTGTTAAATAGTCAATTGTCGTAAGTATCCACTTATGGCCTACACTAGAAATAGGATTTATCATTCTGAAAAAATCCAAGCCCCATTGGACAAAGGGTTCTTTAGTTACAATCGAGCTTAAGGGCATGGAAAAATTTTGCTGGTTGCCAACAAAATATTGGCATTGAGTGCATCTTTGCACCAGATGGTGTGCTTTGGAGAACATGGAAGGCTAGTAATATCTTTCTTGCATTATCTCCAAAGTAGTAGTATTGGTAGAGAAATGTCCACCCGTAGGATTGCTATGAAATTCATTTAAAACTCTATCCGCTTGTGGCTTATCTAAGCATCAAAGCAGGATGCCATCATAATTTATTTTGAACAAAATGCCCTCAATCAGTACATACCTAGGGCCTTGCAATTGGTAGTATCAAGTTTGTGAGGCAGAATGTTGATCGGGTACTACCCCTTTTGCATATATTGTGTCTGACTAGTCACCCATGACTCATTAAACTTGAACTGGTTTGTGTAAGCCTAGTTTGTCTTTTCCTCTGCCGAGGAGCTTAACTCTTGCTCAACTTATTCACAAAGACCTTGATGAGCCCAAAATATACTCATAATTTGGATATCATGGTGTACTTTTAATACCTTTACTTCTATTGATTATGGTTGTTTAACTCTCTTGAAACCTTTTATTGGGGGATATCCTGTAGCAATACACTTTCATGTTCCTGTAGCCTATCATGTTGACATGTCTATATTTATTACCCTATTTGACTTCCCAAATGACTAGTATAATGCATGTAGTTTTTGAATGATGAAATAGATTTAAATATGTAATTAATGAATGGATATTGTGTATGTGCCGTGTGCCTTTTCTTTCGTATCTGTTACCTTTAGTTTTGCAGGTTGTTGAAGAAAGTTTGATCGAGTCAAGCACAGCCAATCTCGGCCTTGTAGTAAAGTCCATTTCCTGCATGACTTCGAGGAAGCTCTGGTGAAGACTCTTTGACCGAAACTGTTGGGAAGGATTTTAAATGACATTTAATCTAGAAAGAGTGGAGTGCTAGATTCTCTCTAGATCGGGTTGAACGGATAACTCATTTATGAAGTTTGTTCCTTGATTTCGAGATGCATTTTATATCCACATCTTTCTCTGTTGAATTAGTTAGTTAGTTGTTCTCTTGTTTTAAAAATAAGTGTTCCTCCTGCACAGGTGAACAGAGAAGGAGATAGATAGATAGAGAAGCAGATTATGTAAGAGTTAGAGTTATAATATGAATCAAAGTTTTTGTTAGTTTTCTGAAGCATAACAGTCAATGTAAATGATTTCACGTTATGAATAAAAGCTGATGGAGTTTTGAGCACAATCTTATGTGTTAATTAGTTGATGCTTGCTAAGGGGACCCACTTAGTAAGTATATGTAGGAGCGTAGTTGTTTATCCTTTGTTAATTCAAGATAGATATCATTTTAGAAGTTTCAGCACAAGCTCAGTCTTATACTATTCCTACAGCATCAAGAATCCATCCCTATGTTTGTTCCTATAGTATAAGGCCAGTTTATAGTTTGTCCCTCAATTGTAGCTATTACAATTTCTACTTTGGTTAGATTATGATTGAGTTAAGAGAACTTTGCATTATTGCATAGATAGAATTTCTTTCCAAGTGTTTATTTTCAATAGGTCGTGACTGAAACTGGTTCTTAGTGCACATATTGTGCCACTCCATTTAAAGTTTATGTTCCCTGGTTTGACAAGTAAATGAACGACCACGAAGAGGTATTAGTCACATGCTAGAATGTCCAATTCCTAGGATAGGTTTTTGCCATGATTTTCATATCCTTTTATGGGCACGACCATTTTTGGTGCCGTTGTCAGGGATTGTGTCAATCTAAGAACCTGCTATAGTCATTGTTAGTAGTATTTTTTCAAGTATTTTTAAAATCTTTTAAAATACCATTCATTTTCATTGCATGCATAGAAGGAGAGACGCTCAGGGAAGATTTCTCCCCAACCTTCCATTCATTGCTAAGAAACCTGAACTAGCTTATAGCCTATTTAAGGATGAAGGAGACTTAGATATTGACCCATTTGCTGAAGGTCTGTGTGCTGACTTGCTATTCGGTCCATTTGACGAAGAACCTGAAGAAAATCCATTTGCTCCTATACTTGGTCAAGTGAACATGGCATGTAATCCACCAAATTGACCTCCTGCTTTTGAATTCCCCATTATTCCTCAACAAAACAATGACAACCTTAAGAATATTCCTTATTCATTACTTCCCAAGTTCTATGGCTTAGTTATAGAAGACCCAGAGACCTTCTTGTTCAAGTTTGATATCCTCTGTCGCAGTTATGACTATACTTCAGATGCTTACAAACTAAAATTGTTTCCTGCTACCTTGAAGGAGGGAGCTCTTAGATGGTTCATGAGTCTGGGAAGGGGTGTTGTCGATAGTTGGGCAGCCATGCAAACAAAATTTCTTGAGAAATATAAGGAATATTGTAAGAGTGGCAGTAAAGGTGATGATATATTCTGAATTCAACAGAAGGAAGATGAAATTCTGGAGGATTATATATCAAGATTCCTATTTTCTCTGAAAAAGAATTCAGACCATACTCTTAATGAAGAATATCAGAAATTGCTTTATCTAAGGGGAATCAATCATACTTGTATAGATGCCTTGGACCTGATGGGAGGTGGTGATGTCACTCAAGCATCTTGGGATGATCTCATGAAGATATGTCTCAATTACTTCCAAGAAAATGTGAAGAAGGGTAGAGGTCATCAAGCTACAGTGGGAAAGACTTCTTCCAACGGAGTTTCCCAGATGGAGATCACAAATTTGCTGTCTGATTTCAAGCTGGACATCATAAACAACATGGCTACATAGTTGGATACCATGCAAGCTCGCAAGAAGCATGAGGAGGCTAAGGCAATCCTGGATGAGTTTTGTTCACATTGTAGACAGAAGAAACGTGATTGCAGATGCAATTTGGTGGCCAATATGGAGGCTAAATAGTTACCTACTAATTTTAAGATGATAGAAGGTGATAATGACCAAGTCTTCTTTATTGCACAAGGGAGACCATGGACTCCAAGACAAGGTATGCCTCAAGATCCTTTGACTTTTGGTAATCCTTACTCTAATTATAATAACCAATGGCAACCTACATATGGCCCACCTCCACCTTGAAATGCTCCTCAACCATATTGGCCTAATTATCAAAGCCCTCAATGGCAACCCCCTCAAGGAGGTTGGCAACACCCACAAGGACAATGGACTCCACCTCCAGGTAACTGGCAGCAGAACCCTCAATGGAGAGGTCCTCTCAAGAATGGCGTAATCCAACCCCTGGATTCCTCAGAGGTCTCAAATACCTACAACCTCTAGCTCCTTATGCTTACCTCCTCAGATTCTACAAAGACTGCAGCAACATCGCCTCCAAAACAAACACCTATGCCTGCTCAATCATTATCAAATCCTAATAATAAGCAGTAGCAACAACAACAACCTATGTATTCTGTAGAAGCCAACCAGTATCCAACTTATGCCCTAAATATCAATAATATCCATCTTAGGTCTGGAACCACTCTCCCTGCTCCACATCCACCTGTAATAACAGAGATTCTAGACTCTGTTGCTGAACAACCTACTGATCATGCAGAAGATATACCTGTATCAGCTACTGCCTTTAAGGAACCTATCTTGCAGCCTCAGGCTACACCACCTTTTCTGTAGAGATTGCAGATTACTACACCCAAGACCATTGAAGAGCCCACCTTTGATATTTTAGAGCAACTAAAGAATGTACAAGTCCAAATTCCTCTTTTTCAAGCTATTAAAGATGTTCCAGTTTATGGAAAAGCCATTAAAGAGGCTTGTTTAAAGAAATAAGGAAGAAAGAAAAAGGACTCTCAAACTATCCATGTCCTAGGACAGTTAGCCGATATTATGTTGGGGAAAGTTGTCATTCCAAAATATACTGATCCTTGAAGTCCTGTAGTAAAAATAAATATCAATGGTCAAGTAGTCTTAAGAAATATTTTGGTTGACCTTGGTACAACCATTAATGTGATGACCAAGCACACTATGGAGTGTTTGAATATTCCAAATATTCAGTCTACACTGACTGTCCTGCAACTTGATGATAGTTCCACGGTTACACCTAATGGAGTGATAGAAGATGTCATTGTCACCCTTGAATCTTGGGAATACCTTGCTAATTTCACCATATTGTCCACTAAAGCAACCTTAGGAGGATATCCTATTATCCTAGGCCAACCTTGGTTAGCTATAGCTGATGCCCTTATAGGATGCCACTCTAGAGACATGAATATTTCTGATGGTCAGTCAAGGAAGAAATTGGCTTTATACCCACCTGCACAACCTCTACTAGATTTGTCTCAACCAGTTTGGCCAAATCTAGGAGAGGATTCTGA
Organism: Sequoia sempervirens; assembly: GCA_007258455.2. Classification (NCBI taxonomy): domain Eukaryota; kingdom Viridiplantae; phylum Streptophyta; class Pinopsida; order Cupressales; family Cupressaceae; genus Sequoia; species Sequoia sempervirens. Next base: position 27,728 of record VDFB02257597.1, on the reverse strand, counting down.
AGAAGTCAATTCATTAGCTTAGTTAATGATGTTACAAACTAATCCATTTTCCCAACTTCAGAGTGAAGATAAATTGCTTCTACACATTCTGTAATTTACTTCTGGTTTGAATAGCCCATCTATTTTGGACAGCCATTCTCAGTAATGTTTCCTATAGCAATTGGATCCTAAGAGCCAACATGATTTTCTATTATGTGATATATAGGCACCACCTTTATCAGCAACCTCAATAAATGATCTCACCAAATAGATAGAAGTATCTCCAGGCCACTGTCTGCATATTAATAATAAGTTGTCTCTGTCTCAACAAACTACCCTAGCCACATGCTGCAAGCCCACAAAAGAGATTTTGCATGGGACTATGGGGATATGATGGGTTTAGACCCAAAAATCTGTACACATCGCATATATATTAACAGTAACTTCAAACCTATCAGGCAGCCTCAAAGGAGAATCAATCCAGCTTTGAGAGAAATTGTTAAAGAAGAATTGCAGAAAATGTTAGCAGCTAGCTTTATCTACCCAATTTCAAATAGTCAGTGGGTTTCCCCATTGGTCATTATTCCTAATAAAGGAGGAAAATGGAGGGTATGTGTAGACTACAAAGAGCTCAACTTGGCAACAAAGAAAGATTACTTTCCTCTTCCATTCATTAATCAAGTTCTAGATAATTTAGCAGGGAAAAAGTACTTCATTCTTAGATGGCTTTGGGGCAAGGCCAATCAAATCAAGATTGTTCTTGAGGATCAGGAAAAGACTACTTTTACACACCCTTGGGGAACATTTTCCTATTCAATTTTTCCTTTTGGTCTCTGTAATGCTCCTACAACTTTCCAGAGGGCAGTCATAAGTATCTTCTCAGATATCTCATATGATTGAATGGAAATATATATAGATGAATTTATCAAGCTTATAAGTACAACATTTGGAGGAAGCCTAAGCCAACTTGGAGAAAGTACTATAGATGTGAAGATCACAACCCATCAGAATAGTCAAAAGCAAGCCTATGATGATGGGAGGGAATAGTAATTGGTCACTATATCTCTCATGTAGGAATCGTGCTGATCCTGCTAAGATTGAAGTCATCTCTAAGCCACCCTCTCCTGCCAAGCAAAAAGAGGTACAAAGCTTTCTAGGCTATGTTGGATACTACAAAAGATTCATTAAGGACTTCAGCCAAACAGCAGGCCCTTTATACAGTCTGCTGAAGAAAGATGCAGATTTTTCCTGGACAGAGGAATGTGAAAAAGCATTCCTTGACTTAAAAGTCACTCTTACATATGCACCTGTTCTAAAAGGACCTGATTGGTCACTTCCATTTCATATTCATACTGATGCATCAGATTATGCCATTGGCACAGTGTTAGGGCAGAAGGATGGTTCAATAGAACATGCACTCTATTACATAAGCAAAAATCTACAAGGGGCTGAATTGAACTACACTGTTATAGAAAAATAAATGTTGGCAATCATTTACGCCCTCAATAAATTTAGGCATTATATCACCGGTTATCAGATATTTGTTCATATTGATCATGCCGCAATCCAATATCTCATGAACAAAGCTGCAATATCCGGAAGACTAGCAAGATGGTTATTGTTGATACAAAAATTTGACATTACAATTGTGGACAAGCCAGGTAAAGCCAATGTGGTTGCCGATTTCCTTTCTAGACTTCAAAGGAAAGATGAATCTGCAATTATTGAAGACTCCTTTCCCGATGAGCACCTGTTTGCAATCAAGGTTATTCACCCATGGTATGTTGATATAGCAAATTATCTGCCACAGAAGAACTCTAATTCTCCCCCTAAGGAAAAGAGATTATTGCAGAGAAAAGCTTTAACTTTCTTGGATTGAAGATTGCATGTTTTATACGTACGATCAAGTTATGAGGAGATGTACCGTGAGAGGACACTCATGATATAATCGCATGCCACCATGATGAGCCGCGGTGGTGGGATATCTTTGCTACCAAAAGAACAGCGATGAAAATTCTAAATACTAGTTACTATTGGCCAACCTTGCATAGAGATGCAGCCAAATATACCAGGAGTTGTGACAGATGCTAGAGGATGGGAAGACCAACTCGATCTAATGAGATGCCTCTATTTCCACAAGTTGTAGTTGCTCCCTTCGACAAATGGGGACTTGATTTTGTAGGACCAATTGATCCACCTTCCAATGGTAAGTCCTACATCCTTGTATGCATAGACTATGTCACAAAATGGGTAGAGGCTAAGCCTATGAAACATGCTAGGGACAATAAAGTGGCTGAATTCCTCTATGAGGAAATATTTACTAGGTTTGGTGTCCCTAGGGAAATAGTGACAGATCAAGGAACACAATTTACTTCTACACTTATCACAGCTTTAGTCAATGAATATAATATACGGCACAGGAAATCAACTCCTTATCACCCCCAGGCCAATGGCCAGGTTGAAGTCACAAATAGGGATATAGAGGCCATTTTGACTAAAACTGTAGATTTGCATAGGAAGGACTAGGCCACAAGATTACCAGAAGCTATATGGGCCTACCGTACTACCTGGAAGACTATTACAGGATATACACCTTTTGAAATGGTGTATGGTAAAACAACTGTAATGCCAATAGAGTTTGAACGTAAGACTCTAAGAACAACAATGGAGATGGACATGGATTTAACGAATGCACAAAAGGACATAATCATGCAGCTCAATGCTTTGGATGAGCTCCGAAAGGATGCCCTACAACACACTGAGATGATACAAAATCAGAGAATGAGGTGGCATGATAAATACATTAAGGAGAAGAAGTTAAAAGTAAGAGATTGGGCCCTGCTTTATGACTCACGATATAAGGACAGTCCAAGCAAATTACAAACCAGATGGTTGGGCCCGTATGAAATTGAGAATGTATTTGCTAATGGTTCAGTGCAACTTGTTACAATTGATCCTGTTAGATTCAAGTTGCTAGTTAATGGACACCACCTCTGGTTGTACCATAAACCAATTTCAAAAGAGGAATTCATGTAGCTCGCTCAGATTTTTGCCTAACTTTCCTCGAAATGGCTGGTTTCTTTGGCCCTTTGCTCCTGCAGCCCGATTTCTAATGCATGCTCATAATAAAGGTTTCCTTTTTATGAACCTCTTCCACTTTATCGCTTCCATTTCTACTTTATCTTTTCGTATTATCCATCCATTCCATTTTATTCATCTCATCCGGCCCACGCCATCCATCCACCTTATCCATTCGCACTCAATTCCCCAATTATAATTCCATTCCCAACTGTCATCTCATGCCGAAGTTGTCAACTTTCTCAGCATGTACGAACATTTAATGAAAGGTACGCAATATCTTTTGATTATCGCATTTTTGATTTATTTCATTCTATTCATTTACTGCACTGTCTGTATCAGTCATTATTACCCGATTTTCGCCTATTCCCTAGTACATGTGAGGACACGTGTCATACTCTAAGTAGGGGGCGGGATAATCCACTTTTTAAACTTGTCCTTTCATCACTGTCACAACTGCTTAGATAATCTTTCTTTATTATTTTTCTGGTACTTTCCAAATATGATTGCATGTCTTTTTCATTGCATGTTTTTCATTGAGAATCACATTCAAAAGAGAAAAAAAAAACTGCTTGTTTAAAAAGTTCATAAAGTTCTTTTTGGAAAAGAAAAGGAAATTGACGGCGGAACAGAGAAAAACCAGAGCAAAACAAGGGAAATTCTTGATTTTCATAAAGGAGTTGAGTCAGTTAAAGCAAAATTGTGAACATGGGTGGTCAGTTGGTTAGGCATGAGCCTGTAGCTCATGAGTTGTTAATGCAAAATCCTCAAACAGCCCAAGCATTCAGCCTCTGTGGTTGGCTGAATTACTTCTTGAGTTTAGATGCTTTTGACGAGGAGGCTGCAGGCAAATTTTTGAGAACCCTTTCTGAAGGGGAGGCTACTGTATGGGGTCTAATAGTTGTTGCAACTGAAGAAAGAATTGCAGAAGTAACCGGGCTCCCAGCCGTTGGAGAAAAATTTTCTTCGGATGCTGCCTCTGCAAGAGCAAAATTTTCAATACCCATTGATGGACCTTTGGAGGTCTCAAAGCAGGGATGCAAGCGAGTGTCGTTGCCTCCTCCATACCCTGAATACACTGCTTTCATAATCAGGTATTTAACTTGTGAAGGCTATTTCTCCTACCTACATTCTTACCACTTCAAATTGCTAAGTCATATGAGGCATGGATTAGTTGTTAATGTTCTGAACTTTTTGTTAAACTTCCAGGAACAATGTGCCCACGGAACCCAACAGGGGAAAGATAATTCTATTGCTCACCATGGCCTCATAAAATTGTTGATTGCACGCTCTTTGAAAGATGTATCACCTCTTTCCTGGGAAGAATTTGTTGCCCAGAAGAGCCTACAACGTCTAGAACCCCCTAGAGCACTTACCCCACGGCCTCAGAAAAAGAAATAAGAAATAGCGTCCACTAGTAGAAGAACAGGGCAAACATCATCTGCTCCTATAGCACCTGGTCCTGCAGCTCTCACACCATAGTCCTCTGCCCGGGTGCAAACTAGGGCTGCCAATAGGAGAGAGAGAGGAAAAACTAAGGTCGGGAAGTCATCTGGGGTTGAGCAAATCCCAAAATCTGACCCCCCTTCTCAGAAAAGGCAACGTTCTTCTCCTGCAGCTTCTTCCCCTGTAGCATTGTCTCCTACAGCAACACCTGTTGCTGTCACTAGTTCACCATCATCTTTTGACAAGGCAGAACCTTATAGGCAATTCAAAAAGAGGAAGGCTACGAGAGCACCTCCTGCAGCCACAACACTGCCAAGAAGAGTTTCTACAAGAACACAATGTAAAGTATCCCCTGCTTCACCTCAACCTGAGGTTATTATAATTTCAGAAGAATCTATTGAGCCTGAACCTGATGTTTCTCAGAATATGTCTGAAAGTGCTGCATAGAGTTCATTTGTTATTCTTGAAGAAGAACAAGTTGAGACAAGGGAAGTTGAGCATAATGAAAGGGGAGTACCAAGTCTTGATGACTTGGCTGCTACGGCTATGTAGATTTTGGAGGAAGCACAGTCTTCTCCACTGCAGCAACAGGAGTTTTTCCTACAGCAAGAGGAAGAACATACTGAACCATTGGAAGTGGTCAATGAAGCCTCAATTCCCCTTGCAACTTGTCAAGCCATTGTTGTTTATAAGAAAACATTTTTAATTAAATTTTTGGAATATGTCAAAGCTATATGGAAACCGGTTACATTACAAACCTTGACTTTCCGCCACCTGGCCAAGACTGAAATGCAACAGAGTCTTTGGAAGGAGGAAAAGAAGAAACTGAAAAAGAAAATTGAAGAGCAGAAACTGGAAATTCAGGAGTTAAAAGAAAAGATGGATGAAATGCTGAAAGTAACTGGTCAGATTATGGAATGCAGACCACCACCTAGAGTTTATGCTATGTGCCTCAAAGAACAGTTCTTGTGGTTTCAACTGATGAGAATTTCCAGAAATCAGGATCCTATTCTTCACAATGCTAAAGAGTTTTATGAAGCATATCAGGCAGCCCCTAATTGGCTCATAAATTCTTTGTGTGAATTTTACCTTCATGGCTTCTTAATTCCATTTGAAACAAAGTGGAATCCTCTTCTGTATATTGGCGATATCCATTTGAGATCGCTTATGTCTTGGGCAGCAAATGAAATAAATTATGGCAGGCAATGGGAAACCTATGAAGAAGCAGAAATGAATGAGCCTGTTCCATTGCGTTCTGAAAGTTCAGATCCTCGCACAATGCTAAAAACCTAGCTTACTTTGGCATATGGTATTAATAATGATACAGCCAGAGTGAAAATATTTGATCTCAGGAGACAGGTATATGATGAATTTCATGAACAATCATACTCGTTTTGGAGACTGTCATACTCCAGAGTTGAAAAGCGGTGGGAAAGATTAACTATTGGGTTAAGAAAGTCTGAACCTCACAGTCCACTAAATTTTACAGCAGCTCTTAAACGGTCAAGCAAATACATACAGCTAGGACTCCAAAAGAGGTTTGAATTGTGGTTGCCATTAACATTTAGACCTCCTGTGCTAATGTGGCCCCTTTATTCCTATCAGGCTACAAAACTTAATGATGACTTAGAAGCCCATAGGTATGAAGGATGGCAGAGTTATAGAGGCTTTTGTTACAAATTTGGAGTTCCATTTCAGGGTCATTCCTCAGCCACTGATTTCAGAGAGACCACCAGGAAGTTTAATGCTGGAGGACCAGCATTGGGTTAAGTAGGGGGCAAAATGATGAGCCCAAAATATGCTCATCATCTGGATATCATGGTGTACTTTTAATACCTTTACTTTTGTTGATTATGGTTGTTTAACTCTCTTGAAACCTTTTTATTGGGGGATATCCTGTAGCAATACACTTTCATGTTCCCTGAGCCGATTATGTTGACATCTCTGTATTTATTACCCTGTTGACTTCCCAAATGACTGGTATAGCGATAGTTTTGAATGATGAAATAGATTTAAATATGTGATTAATGAATGGATATTGTGTATGTGCCATACGCCTTTTCTTTCCTTCTGTTACCTTGTGTTTCAGGTTGTTGAAGAAAGTATGATTGAGTCAAGCGCAACCAATCTCGGCCTTGCAGTAAAGTCCATTTCCTGCACGACTTCGAGGAAGCTCTGGAGAAGACTCTTTGACCGAAAAGTTGGGAAGGATTTTAAATGCCATTTAACTGGAAAGAGTGGAGTGCTAGATTCTCTCTGGATCGGGTTGAATGGATAACTCATTTATGAAGTTTGTTCCTCGATTTCGGGATATATTTCATATCCACGTCTTTCTTTTTGTTAGTTAGTTAGTTAGTTGTTCTCCTGTTTTAAAAATAAGTGTTCCTCCTGTGCGGGCGAACAGAACAGAATAGATCAGAGAAGGAGATAGATAGATAGATAGAGAAGTAGATTATGTAAGAGTTAAAGATATAATATGAATCAAGGTTTTTGTTAGTTTTCAGAAACAAAACAGTCAATGTAAATGATTTCACATTATGAATAAAAGTTGATGGAGTTCTAAGCACAATCTTCTGTGTCAATTAGTTGATGCTTGCTAAGGGGGCCCACTTAGTAAGTATCTGTAGGAGCGTAGTTGTTTATCTTTTGTTAATTCAAGTTAGATTTCATTTTAGAAGTTTTAGCACAAGCTCAGTCTTATACTGTTCCTGTAGCATCGGGAATCCATCCCTGTGTTTGTTCCTGCAGCATAAGGCTAGTTTATAGTTTGTCCTTCACTGTAGCTATTACGATTTCCGCTTTGGTTAGTCTATGATTGAGTTAAGAGAACTTTACGTTATTGCATAGATAGAAATTTCTTTCCAAGTGTTTACTTTTCAGTAGATTATGACTGAAACCGGTTCTTAGTGCATATATTGTGCCGCTCCATTTAAAGTTTACGTTCCCTGGTCTGACAAGTAAATGAACGTCCATGAGGAGGTATTAGTCACTTGCTGGAATGTCCAATTCCCAGGATAGGTTTTGCCGTGATTTTCATATCCTTTGTATGGTCGTAGTGTGCTTTATTATCAAGTGAATAGATGTTGTAGCAGTCATATGGATGAAAAGCACAGTCACGGAATCAAATGAGCAATCTACAATGATATCATGCTACAGGGAAGCTAGAAGACAGTCAACACTAAAGGAAAAATTATGATGGTAACTATGCAGTCTTAAAGAATGCACTCATGCTAGAAGAGCACCAAAGGGACAGTTCACCTACTTACCTCTACACATAAAGACAGTCAAATAGAAGGGGAGGTGTTAGCCCTCTCGAAGACACTTAGCAGTAGCAAGCTTCAAAGATCAATCCAGACAAGTATAATGCATGGCATTATCTTAGAGTAAACAATGGCTGTAAGTGATGGTCATGTCAAGAACATGAAGGAAATGCTATTTGTAGGACTGTTTTGACAGTTGAGAGCAGCATATAGGTGTCTGCTCCTTAGATCACAAAGGTATGGGAAGCACAGTGATAGGATAATTCAATCAAAGAATAATACAGTCAACATTGTATTTGAGACAATGACATGAAATGTGTAAGCCTAAGAACAATAACCTTGGAGCTTATCGGAGCATCAATTCAACAGAATTTTGAAGCCCTTTCAAAAGCTTTAAACTATACAGGAAGTCAAGTAGAGCCATTTCATTGCTTTTCTTGAAGTAACAGTGAAAGATTAAAGCACATTACCAAATGAACAAAGGAAGCTTTTGTTCCAACGGTGACCCCCTATGGAGTCTCATTGTTATCATAACCTTGCACGGTTTTATCACACAAAATGGAGCTACATTTTTATATTCTACAGGAAAAATGAAATAAACTTGCAAAAATCATCTATTTCTTGCAACAAATTTGAGCTCTGTACAAAAATCCAGTGACCCATTTGGGTTCTTTATCAATAGTTAAGGAGTTAAGAAAAAATGAATGCTAGAAGAAACCCAAGCAGGGTTTTTTCTCAAAATGCAGAAATAGACAGAAAATCACTGATGCAAGAAAACCCAGTTCACATGATGAGGGCCAATCCACTTTTTGGTTTTTTTTACTTTTTCCAGAAACCCATCTGGGATTTTAATTTTGCCAAGATTTATGAAAAAGAAGGAAAGTCAAAAGATTACAGGAGGATTTTTAGAAATGAAGCATGATGACACCTTTTCTATTCATGGCCGCGACTAGTGAGCTTTTATAAGTCAGGAAAACAACAAAAAAAACACTGAGTCTATTCAAGTTTGTAGATAATGAAGCTTTTCTAAACAATTCCACAGAGACAGAAGCAAAATGAGACATTTGAAAGCTTCTATTTGAGCCCTTCTTGCTCACTATCTGGAGGAAAAGACAATATGGAGGCCGGTTGGGAGCTTACCTAAGCTCAAACACCAGGATGAGCAGAGTTGTGTCATTTAAAAAGCTTCCTGTTAAGCTTCATTAACCTCCCATGGCGGCTGTAAACAAGCAGAATAACCATAGAGAAAAATGCAACAGAGAAAGTCCATCAAAGTCTGTTCATGGCCGCGACCTGTAAGTCAAGAAGTGGCCTCTAAGTCAAAAGATGCGAGCTTATGTCAAGCAAAAAACATTTACTTGAGATCTTGTGATGTCTTCATGAAGAGAAATGTCAAAAAGTGCCTGAGAACTCGTGGGAAGACATCATTTTTCCTGTGTTTGCTCAAACCCTGGCGACAGAGCATCATTTTCCAAATTCTTCCAAGCAACCAAATGATGGTGTTTTTCCATTATTCGGGTATTATCATTAGGGTTTGACCCTATTCTTTGCATTTCGATGGGATATTTTATCCTTTCTTTTAAAATCAACACATGAAATGTGATGGGGCCGAACTTGTATTCTCCCTTAGGCATTTCATGCCTTGTAAACTTTCCCATTTTAAAAGCTTTGCTAAGTCTTCACTATGTCATGTGTTATCATTTAGGAATTTTATGCCTTATGTTATTTTGACTTATGCTAGGTGTGCAATACAATGTGTTGCCATGAGACCCTCAAGTGATGCCTTGTTTTACCAACATCATGTGACTTGAAATATTATTTCCAAGAGTCTTGGAGGTCGGCCTTATTAGCCAAGTAATATCGATACCATCTGCCTTTGCAAACCATGTGTTTATGACATGTGTGGGAAGAATGCAAAATATGGGTGGTAAGTTGATAGTCAAAGTACCTTTGAAGATTTTGAAAGCTTTTGCCATAGCATTTGATGTTACATTTTATTCCATGTCTGAAAATATCATGTAAGTGATTTTAAAATCACTTTTATTGTGCCTTTTAATGCTAATGTAACACAGAAAAATGGTGGGGCCCTTTGATTTATGCTCAATTGTAAAGTGTTTTGCTAAGTGGTGTTTTATAAATCACTTAACAAAATCACTATCTTTAATGCTTTCAAAGGCCATGTGTTTTCAAAAACCCACATACTGCATGATGGAGAATGTGGTCAAGTGTTGAAATAGGACCAATGATGATTTGCAGAGGTGTGGGAAGTGTGTGATGCTGTTTGGACTATTTTTAGTGGGAATGAGGCCAGCTAGAGGTATTTTTGTTACACTTTTGGGATGGCTATTGGCTTAGCTTGTTTTTTCTCCATGTAGAGAGCATTTTAGAGACTTCTAGAAGGTTCTTTTGGGGCCATTTCTGTTTTATTCGAGGATAATCTTCTAGAAGAACATGTGTTGGGGGTTTTGGTGGGTGTTGGTTAAGTATGTTCATTTTTGAACATTTTGGGAGTTCTTTCTTTTTTAGCAGGAGGATAGCTACTCTCTTGGAGTTATTTTTCATGAAGCTACATTGTAACTCAGACAAACCTAATATACAGTAAGCACTTTGATTTAATAGATTGGAGCATTGTTACCTTTTCTCTTCATGTTTTGTGGTGTGTTATTAATGGTTGATCAGTCTGTTTTGTGAAAAGTCATTTTCCTTACAACTTGTCCCATGTTTCACGCATCCATTTGACATAAAATGTATGTTTATAGGTTATAAACTATGTTTTTTTAGTAGTGTTATTGATTGTGAAATTTGTCTTTTCCTTTTAAGAACACTGTTACAGACCTCTTTATAAATTATTGATGTGAACTGCATTGGATAGGGATTTGTGTGAGTTAGCTTTGAAATATTAATTTGAGTGTGCAAGGCTATTAGCAGGTCTAAATTGTTTAGTGTATCACTTTAGTTTCTTCCCAACATTAGGTTTATTTTATGCAACTCTTACCCTTATCTCAGAAATTCAATAGTTAGGTGATATCAAACGAGGAAGCCGGCCCACAATCCGGAGGTCTGATTTCAAGCAGGTTACCCACAACCTGAAAGCATTCCAATGTTGGTCCAAATCTGCTAAGTGCAATTGGAAAAGCTTAGCAAACAGGGTGCAGATTTGGTGTCCTAACAACTACAAAACAAACACGTTTTGTAGGGGTTATCTTGTGAATCAAGTACAACTGGATTCAAGGATAAAAAAAATGACCAATGCGAATTCCATAGAACTAAAGGACATAAGAATAATAACTACATGAAACTGAAGAGCCTCATACAAGATCTAATTGATAAGGGAGAAGTTGAAATTGAACATCGTCTTGGAATATCAGGTAACAATGACTTGGGAATCTACAAGGATCCAATCCCCAACCATAATAAAGGAAATGAAAAAGGTAAAGTAAGACATTACAATAAAACCACATACTCCTATGACAATGTAGTAGGTGTTACTTTAGAAGATAATCACCAAATCTCAGTTGTAACTATAGTCGGTAAAGATCTTGAGTGTAATGTTACTACACAACGAAGAAAATTTACAATCCAGGGAGCACCACCGCAAGATAAATCTTTATCTAAGCCTCTGCAAGTTGAGTATAACCTTATTGACCATCTAAAAAAAGACTCCTACATATATTTCCATCCTTAAACTTCTCAAAATATCCCCATATCATAAAGAAGTTTTGGATAAAGCCTCAGTAGAGTCTTTTGTACCCAACGACATTGACACAGAGCAGTTTCAGCCCATGGTAGGGAACATTGCTTCTACCCATCATCTCGTCTTCTTTGAAAGAGATCTTCCATTGCATACATATCATAACCAAGATTTATACCTAGAAGTCTATATCCATAAACACAAAATCAAGAAAGTATTGATAGACGGTGGTGTGAGCTTGAACATTTGTACCTTAAAGCTTGTACAATAGTTAGGATATTATAATGAGGTTATTCAAAAGCATAAAAGCATTACTATTAGAGCCTATGATGACAATGAGAGATTTTGGGGGCACTGTCATACTTCCTATTCAAGTGGGACCAACACTAGCATAAATAACTTGTCAAGTATTGGATCTTGAGCTACCATATAACCTTCTCTTGGGAATCCCTTAGATTCATGCAATGTAAGATATCCCTTTTTCCTATCATTAATGCTTGAAATTTCCCTATAATGACAAAGAAGTCACCATTTATGTTGATCCATAACCTTTCCATTATTGTTAGAACTTAGAAGAGAAATACACAAAAATATTCCAAGTTCCTAGCAATGATATCTATTTTCACTCATTTGAATATGCTGATCTAGCATCATTAGCCTCATAATCACAAGCCTCATCATCCATTACTCCATCATCCTTAGAAAACCTACCTAAATCTGATCTCAAGATCTAAATACTAGACAATGGCACATGAAACAATCCCTTCATATTGGAAAACTTCCGCTATCACCAAGATCATATGGAAAACCACAAGAAATTAAGGAATTTCATGCTACTACCATTGAATGAAAACCCACATTCTTCTCTAAATGGAGAGATTTGAGCAAGGAAATCATAGAAGAAGATATTTTTACTTGGTTATACAAGGAAGAAGAAGAGGAAGAGCTAGAACCTATCTCCTTTGATCACAACAATAAGGGTTTTCAACTTGTTAAAAGCATGGGATTCAAAAGAAAAGGTGGCCTTGTTGTAAATGAATAAGGTATGAAAGAATTGATTATCCTTGAGAAGTGTAAGAAGAATCTAGGAATAGGATATGGTTCATTGGAAAATGTTACTCCTGATACTGGAAGTAGGATTTGTGAGGAAGGTCCTTCCTCTCTTGTGGTTAAGACATCTAATGATGATGATTCCATCGAAGACTCTTTCATGTACATCAATGAACTATTCAAGAATGCTTTCGTTAATACTATCACTACCCTATCATTTGACCAACCATCTAAGAAACATGAACTTCAACTTGTCTATCCTCAATTAATTGACTGGGACCAACAATGAGTGCCAGTTTTAGATGTATTCCAAAATGACGAAGCTATTGCTAAGTTTATGGGACTAAGAGATGGTATACAACCTAAGGATCATAAGGGAGGTTTTGACATAGAACTTGGTGAAGACACATACTTTGGAGGAGATATTGGGTCCTTCAATTGCAAAAGTAAAAATTTTAAAATAAAAAAGAGATCCCCAAGTGAAAACCATAATATGGCGCTATCGGATTGAGGAAATTTAAAAATAATGGACCTATCTAAAGGTGAAAACCTCTTTGAGGTGCTCAAATATGGAGGATTCAATCTCCTCGACATTGTTTAACACCAAGAGGGATTAGTAGTACTAGAAGAAGAATCTGAGTAGATAAATGTGGGAACATCAGATGCACCTAGAATCACCTTCTATGCAACTTCTTTGGAGCTTGAAGAGAAACAAAATTTCACAACTTTCTTAAGTAACCATACAATCAACTTTGCTTGGTCCTACGCTAACATGCTTGGATTGGAACCAAACCTAGTAGTTCATCACTTGACAATCTTTCCTAGAGAAAAATTGGTAAAGTAGAAGTTTCGCAAGATGCATTCACAAATAGCAATTTTGGTTAAGGTGGAGCTAAAAAAACTTCTAGAAATTGGTTTCATTAGACCGATTGATTATCCTGAGTGGGTATCAAACCTTGTACCTATTTCTAAGCCCATTGGGGGCATAAGGATTTGTATTGACTTTAGAGATCTCAAAAAAGCTCGTCTGAAGGATGACTTCCCCTTGTTGAATATAGATATCATAGTGGATTTAACAATAGGTCACGAAATGATTTCCTTCATGGATGGTTTTTCGGGATACAATCAAATCAAAATAGCACTAGAAGAGCAACATAAGACAATATTCACTTGTCCCTAGGGGACTTATTGCTAGAATGTTATGCCGTTTAGGCTTAAGAATGCAGGAGCCACCTACCAGAGGGCGATGACCGCTATATTTCATGATATATTTCACATCACCATGGAAGATTATGTATATGATCTTCTAGAAAAATCCCTAAAAAGACAAGCTCACTTGGATATCCTGGCACACATATTTGATAGGTTAAAAGAGTATAGTCTATGCCTCAATCTGAAGAAGTGTGTTTTTGGTGTCACATCAGGGAAGCTCCTATGATACACTATATCCCGAAGAGGTATAGAAGTGGATCCTGCTAAGGTTAAGGCCACCATGGAAATGCCTCCACCAAGGACTTTGAAACAATTGTGGAGCCTTCAAGGTAAGCTACAGTCCATCTAGAGATTTATAGCCTAGTTAGCTAATAAATTTCATCCTTTCACACATCTACTCCACAAGGATGTTTCCTTTAAGTGGGATGAGAAGTGCCAATAATATTTTAAAAAAATTAAAGATTATTTGTCATCACCACCTATTTTGATGCCTTCTCTACCAGAAAAACCACTAATCCTCTATATATCAACAACATCAACAACCTTAGGCACCTTGTTGGCACAACATGATGAGAACAGTAAAGAAAGAGTGGTGTACTATATTAGTCATACATTGGTGGGCTATGAACTGAACTACACACTTGTAGAGCGGGCTTGTTTATCCATTGTCTTTGAATCATAGAAGATTATACATTACATGCTTAACCAACAAATCAAACTCATCTCTAAGGTAGACCCTTTGAAATATCTTTTGGCTAAGGTAGCTCTAACTGACTGAATGACGAAGTGGGTCATGATCCTTATGAAATTTGACATATAATATGTTGACAATAAAAGCAATTACGGGACACGTGATAGCATACCAGTTGGTCAAATCATCTCTTGATGACCCCCGCCCTTTGATATCAAAATTCTTCGATGAAGGAATCCTTGTGGCGACTTAAGTAAGTCGATGGAAATTATACTTTGACAAATCTCACACCCAACATGGATCAGGAGCTAGCATTCTCTTTGTTACACCTCAAGGAGATAGTATACCCAAAGCATATAGGATCACCTTTCCTTGTACTAATAATATAATAGAGTACAAAGCACTGTTCATTGGATTAGTACTGATAGTTGAATGGTAGATCAAGGAGCTACAAGTCTATGGAGATTCACAATTAGTAATCAAAAAAGTTAGTGACAAATATCAAATTAAGGACGATAAATTACTTTCTTACAAAAGAATGGTAGACAATTTCAAGTAGTACTTCCTAGTCATTCTCTTTGAGTGAATACCAAGAATGAATAATCGAGTTGTTGATGCTATGACTACTATTCACTCTCTTCTGGACATACTACATAACAGTCCTAAATATGATTTTCTTATGGAATAGTTGTGTATACCCACATTTGATGTCCCGAGGTCAGAACTTGTGTGTGATGTGTTTGGTCCCACCTCACCCTAGTATCAAGATATCTATGACTATCTTCAATATGGAACCATACTTCCTAACCTTAATAGCAACCAAAAGAAAACCTTTATCAGAAAAACCTCACGCTTTACCATCCTTGGCAATACATTGTATTGACGAAGTCTTGATGGAACATTGCTAAGATGTCTTAACCCTGAAGAGGCATTGACCACCGTATAGAAGGTACATGAAGGTATCTATGGGTCTCATTCTAGCGGACCTAATATAGTTAAGAAGCTACTAAGGACTAAATACTAGTAGCTCTTGATGGAAAAAGAAGCTAATCAGTTTGCTAAGAAATGACTTTAGTGCCAACAACACAGTGACCTTATTCATTCACTAGTACAAGAATTACACCCAGTAACTACACCATGACCCTTGCCACATTGGGGAATCGATCTTGTTGGTTGTTTCTAATTCCTAACCAGATCTCACAAATAACCTATGGATTTTCCATTTCCAATGGTTAGTTATTTGGAGGGATTGACCAATGAACAAGTGAAATTTAAAACAACTTTCCTACACTTTGGGCTCTGTAAAACCTAGGAGGGTGGTATCTAACAATGTATTTTAAGACCTCATGTTCCAAAATATATGGTACATTGTAAAAAACATATATGTTCTCACCTATTTAGCTTGATAAATGTGAAAAATAGAAATATTGGGAAAAATCCTTTAAGCTTTCAACAATTTAAAGTGAGAGAACATGAAACCTTACATGAAACTTCTAAGAATAAGCATAACTAAAATGAAATTTTGTAAATGTTCTTTAATTGAGTGACCTTATAGCTACAACTTAAACACAAATGCATGATTAGTGCCTTACCCTAGGTTATGGAGTCAAAACTAATGCAATTGGAATTACACAATAGTATTTCACCTAAGCATTATAGGGCATCACAATAATGCAT
The DNA here is from genome assembly GCA_007258455.2 of Sequoia sempervirens. NCBI lineage: Eukaryota > Viridiplantae > Streptophyta > Pinopsida > Cupressales > Cupressaceae > Sequoia > Sequoia sempervirens. Next base: position 11,644 of record VDFB02257597.1, on the reverse strand, counting down.
TACACTATCATACTCAAAACTCTTAATAAACTCTACTTATCAAATCCTTGCATACATTCACACAAACTTATATCTCCATTAAAGAATTTAACTAGTTCTTTGAACCAGAGCATTAAAAAAAACATACATCTAGAGGAAAGACAATTGAGACAAAATTGAATGATATTTGATCAATTAATTCATAATATTTGAAAGATATATAGTAGGAGACAATTAGCTTCAAAATTGTGCCATTGTATTTAGAAAATGATACTATTACTATACAAATCCTGCAAATTATAAAAACTAAGACTTCATAACCTAAAGCAAGACTCAAATCAATTCTTTGTGTGTTCAATTACAAAACTCTCCAAAAGGTCTATGTAAATGGCCTTGGATTCCATTTTATAAGACAAGGGAGAAACAAGCCTCACGCCAAGTACACGTCACATTTTCATTTGACATTATATATTACTATGTGCAGCGTGTTTTCCTACTCCTAAGTGATGAAAACCAAAATAAATGCAAAAGAGAGAACCACAAAGAAACACTTCAAGATTAGCCTAGTTGAACTTGAACAAAACAAAGAAAAATGGAATAAGTTACTTTGTCCAAGTTGATCTATTGGTTGGCCTTGTTGATAGCTTGATATGTGTGCTCCTAGATCAATTTCGACAACATAACGGCTTGATTTTGCTTGATTTGGATGCAAGGATGGATGAAAATGGCTATGGATGCAAGGGTTTGGCTATGGAGATGGTGTGAAAGCTTGAGAATGATTAGGGTTGCTAGAGAATGAGAGAGCTTGGTAGAGAGTGTGGTTAGAATGCCTTGTGAGTGTGTGTGTGAGAAGAATGCAAGAAGGAGAGGAACAAAATGGCTAAGTGTTAGCCATTTAACCTAGGAAGATCAAATGGATGGTGGAGATTTAAAGAGGGCAAAAGATCAAGGGCTAAGATGAAGAGTTGACTAAAGGAATTAAAAATTCCTTAGAAACCTTGGATGAATAAAATGGAATTTAAAATTCGATTGGGAAGGACATGGGGATTGTAAATGGAATTAAAAATTCCATGATAGGACCTTGGGAAGACAAAAAGGAATTAAAAATTCCTTGGGAGGGGAGATTTGACTAAAGGGTTGATTAGACTAGCTAATCAATGATTAGAGGACAATTAGGTGGCTAATGAAGATTAGGAACCAACTTGCAAAATTTGGAGGATGTGACACATAGGAAGACCTTGGGAAGACAAAAAAGGAATTAAAAATTCCTTGGGGGATGGGGAGAGTTGAACAAAGGGGGTGATTAGACAAGTTAATGAAGGATTATAGGAGGGTTAGGTGGCTAATGAATATTAGGAGCCAACTTGCAAAAGTTGGAGGATGTGACACATCCTAATCCAGGTGGCTAATGAAGATTAGGAGCCAACTTGCAAAAGTTGGAGGATGTGACACATCCTAATGATGGGATTAGGAGGTGGATTAGGATTAGGTGAAGACTATGGGAGATAGGGAATTAAATAAATGGATTATTTATTTAATTTCTTGAAGGAAAAGAATAAAGGGTAAGGTATTTAATTATTCAATTAAATACCTTAGGGATTTAGAGGAATTTAAGTGTATTAGTTAAATAATAGCAATATTACTTAATTAATGCAAATAAGAGGATATTTAGATGAAAAGGGATAAATTTGGACAAATGTAAGTGTCCAAATTTAGGTGTTTACATTTTGACCCTCTTTGAGATGGTGCTACGAAGTAGCATCATTTCAAAGAAGATGATTAGATTGGGAAAGATGCCCCAATCATTCAAAGAAGTGACTAGGAAGAAAGATGATGGGGTGAAGATGAAGATTAGGGATTGAGGATGCCCCCTCGAGAGGACATGCGGGTTCAAGAGAACACAGGTGTTCTCTTGAAATGGATGAGATGATGAAAGGGAAGATGGGGAAGATGATGTAAAGTGATGGATATAATAGAGGATGGTAAAAAGAAGAGAGAAAAGCAGGCACAAATGGATTTAAGGACAAAGGTGATGTTGCGCCAATCAAGCTACAAGCCAAAATGGATTGATAATGGATGGAGTGTTGTGAATGATATATCCCAAAACAACATAAAAGATAGGGAAGGATACATCCCAATGATGATGATGAAAGTGTTGTTGATGAGGGAAGGATACAACCCAAAACAACACCAAAGGATAGGGAAGGATACATCTTGAGGATGATGATGAGAGTGTTGTTGATGAGGGAAGGCTAAATCCCAAAACAACACAAAAGAATAGGGAAGGATACATCCTGATGATGACGACGATGACGATGATTGGATCAAGGCTTGTAGCATGGCTGGGAACAAGACCAAGGATGTGGTTAGATGATTTATGCTAGATTGAATGGATGAGGATTGGATTGAGATGTGAGATGGATGAAAATAATGAAAACGATGGAGGAAAATATGCTTAGAATAACCAATCTATATTATTCTAAGAAGATTGAAGAGATGATGATATGATGAGGGTGCTTAGAATAACCAATCTATATTATTCTAAGAAGACTGAAAAGAGGATGAAATGACGAGGACTGATGAAAAGATGCTTAGAATAATCAATATATATTATTCTAAGAAGATTGAAGATATGATGAAATGATGAGGACAAAGAAAGTGAAGGGATGAAAATGGATAGGATAGAGAGATGAGGAAAGTGATGAAGGATGAATGGATAATAACCAAATCAAGCAGGATAATTATTATGTGTTATGCTGCCATGTAATGAGCACTAAGTTTGATATAGCATGAGATACTATGCACTAGGGTATGAAGAACCAAGGTGACTCCATATCACATGCATGGGACTGACACAACAAACAAGGAGGCTATCCCAGCACCCCAAAGTCACGATGACTTTGGTCAGGCCAGACATTGGGATAACCACAAGCACAAAGGATTCCCCAATGTAACACAAGACCACAAAGATCTTGGTGGGTACTACGCGGGACAACCAAGAAGACAAAAACAGACAAAAGATCAAGATATGCCCCTACGTTTACCAGTCAAAGCACATCATGATATGATGGATCAAGGTGACCACGACGAGGTGTGATAGGGAGATCAAATGATAAACAAAAAGCCAAAAGAATCAAAAGATCACAATCAATTTCAAACATCCTTTGCCACAAGATCAAAAGGTGGATGGGATTGATGTGGTTTGTTAGGAAGGATGCATCCTGTTAAGACCAAATATGGAGACTAAACTAGGTGATTGACATGACGTAGGACACTCAAAATTGATTGAATCCTCATGATACTAGTGGATATTGCTTGTTAAGAATCAGCTAGATAGGGACATGCTTGATGACACAACACAAGACAAGACACAAGACTGACACACCCTAAAGACCTAGGGGCTCGGGGCCTGATCAAAGATTAGCCTTTCCTACGTGAAAGTGCAGAGCCCTCGTAGTTTGATAAAATACCATGGGTAAAAGTAGAAAGAGGACAATGGAGACGATGATGGACAACAAAGAATGGACTGACAAAAGCCTCGAGGATGGACCAAATGATTGAACCTTCCTACGTGAAAGTGCAGGGGCAACATGGTTAGACAAAGAGCTAATGACTGAGCATGGATAAAGGATGATGAGATGACCATGATAAGTGGATAAAATGATGGAACTGATATGATGAGACAAGATAGACCTGGTGGATAAGATAAGATGATGGTGATTGCACCAAGCTCATGGATGGGATAGTTATCCAAATCATCAAAAGATGAAGTGGGAGGATGATATGATGGAGATATGAAGGATGAAAACTGATAGGATATTGGAAAGATGTGCAAAAGAAGTGGGAGTGATGATGATGAGATAGATGGAATTGGGTTGCATGAGGGGGTAGGCTATAGCTAGATACCAATGACAAGGGATTATGAGATGGGATGAATATAGAGATGAAGGGATGGATATATAAAGATAAGGAGATGGAAAGATGATAGGATGGATGGATAAATGGATACAAATTTGGATGGGGAAAAGATTACCGGATGGATAGAGGGATAAGAATGGGGAGATGGAAGGGATTGTTTGGATGGATAGGAAGATAATGACCAGGAGATGGAAATGAATTCCACTATAGATGGACAGAAGGATAAGGATTTGGATGAGGAAAAGGTTACTGGATGGAGAGATGGAAAGGTAAGGATTTGGAAGATGGAGGGGATGACATGATGGATGGATGATGTCTCCAAGGACTATGTCACAAAGGAAGTAGATGTCCCCACTCTAGATATGTCATGTGTGATGAGGCAGGAGGGATGGAAGATGAGTGGATGGGAAGATAAAGGGTATAAATGGAGGAGTTGGGATAGGATGGGTGGATGAGGGAGGAAAATGGATGTAGATAGGATACATGGATAAGGAAGGGAGACTGATGGTAGCATGACAGGTGGATAGAGAAGGTAGATGGATGTGGATAAGGATTAGGATAGTGTATGGGTGAGGGGAATGTATGCCAAGAGGTGTCCAAAGCATGTATATATGTTTTCCCCTATCTATATCAAGATCACAAGGAGGATGGAGGGATTGGGATAAATGGGATATGACAGGCAAGATGCATAAGACAGGTGGGATGGAGGAGATGGATGAAGGGGATGCAGTTGCCCCCAAGTGTGGAAGTAAGCTGGATGGGGGATTTACACATGACACCTATTTGATAGGTTTTCATCATGGTACTTATCCAAGGAACTTGTTTTCCAAGTTTTCACCATTGGACGAATTATTTCTCTTTACTTTTTTTTTGACTTTTTGGATTTTTTATTTTATTTTATTTTTTGGATTTTTTGGATTTTTGGATAGAATGTGGATGGAGATGGATAAGGATAGGGATGTGGATAAGTGGATTTAGTTAAAATACATATGATAAGGAGATGGATGAAGGACTCAAGCATCAAGTTCCATACAAGGTATTAAGAGCCCATGTGTGAAGTGACTATTTGATGTTGGTACAACCAAGGTTATGAAGATGGATAGATTATGCAAGGGAATGTACTAAAGGGATTGGATGAGGGAGATATGTGGGATGATGGATGGGATGTTGGAAAGTGTATGGATGGAATGATGGGGTAAGTGTGTGATGGGGTAATGTTTTCAGGACCAACATTGGCACATATGGTGGTGGATGTGAAAGGATAGGAGGATTAATGGATGAAGAATGTGGGGATAATGGAGGAGATGGGATAGTGAATTTTGGGACATAAGGACCCAAAATATATTTAGATGGAGGGTGTGTATGATTAGCTTTTGGATTAGCAACTTTGGATGTTGTTACAAATTTTTCATTTGAAGGCATTGCATCTTTTTTCTTTGGGATCCACATGGTTTTGATTTTTGCTTTGGTGGGCCTTTGTGGCATGTGGGTTTGATTTAGATCTTGGATTTGATTTTTATTTTCTTCATCATGCCTTTTTAAGGGGACATGAGGCGCTTTGGATTCATGTGGATGTTTAAATTTATGTATTTTTACTTTAGCATCCAAAGTGCTTTTAATAGCAATGGAATGGGTGCGAGGAGATGGATGATATGAAGGAAACATGAATGGAGTGATGGAGGTTGGATTTTGGGGATGACATGTGGATGAAGTATGTGTAGGTATGTGCCTTTTTTGATCTTGATTAGGGAATATGAGAGTGGGATGTTTATGATGGGTGACATGGATAGGTGATTGGTGAATAAAAGGATGAATAGGATGGGATAAAGAAGGTGATTGTGGGGTATAAGGGCCCAAAATGGAATTAGTGGCTGGAGGATGTGTGATGGTGGATGGAGGGATATAAGGACCCAAAATAGATGGAGTAGATGAAGGATGTGTGATGGTGGATGGAGGGACATAAGGACCCAAAATGGATTTGGAAGACAGAGGAATATGGATGGTTGTTTTGAGGCGATACGATGGAGGGGGGATGGCAGAAAATGGTTTACTGGAGTGACAGGAAGAGCCTATTATTCTTTTGGAGGAGGCTCGTTGAGGATGTATAGAGGTTGTACCAACATTTTTGGATTGCGAGTCTTGAGAGATATATCCAAGACCTTGTGTAAGCGGATTTTCCTTGACATGGATGGGCTCTAAAATACCTTGCTCATGAAGGCCTAAACCTTTTCCTTGATAGTTCATGTTTTTTAGCATTCACTCTATGGTAGGATGCTAGTTATTTTGGAAGCATGATGTGAGTCCATTATTAGATGGAGGAAGATGGGCAGCATAGATGCTTGGTTCCTCTTCTGCAAGAAAACCACCATGGGCGAATGTAAGAGTATCAAGGGGATATAAACATGGTGTTGGGATGGTAAGGCTAGGCGACGATGGAGGATCATGAGATGGAGATGATGGGGAAAAAACATCTTGATTGGGAGGAGTGAGTGGTAAGGTATCAAGAGAGGGATTAGGTGATATGATAGGATTTGGATTTGTGGCAGTGGGTGATAAGGGCTCATGCAATGGAGTGATTGAATCTTGAGTGACAAGGGGATCATAGGGTGGAATGGATGGGGGACTGCAATCTTGAGATGGACTAGATGGGATGGCAAGATCTTTATGGGTATGTTGGTATGCTCTGGATCAAGCTCTTAGGATGACTCATCGTGTGTGGATGGCATGATGACAGAGTGTTGGAGGGACTCCTCAAGTGGGGGAGATGGAAGGATGGGGGATTCATGAAGTTCATGGGGATGGATTTCAATGATACTAGGAGTGGGAGGAGTGGATTGGATTTGGGTGTCTTCGATGGATTGGCTGGACTTAGGAGTAGAAGATGGTGATTGGGTTTGGTTATCTTTGATGGGTTTGATGACTCTCAGAGTAGAAGACATGGGTTCAATGGATTCGGTGGATTTGATGGTTTCAACAGTTTGAGTGGTACTAGTGGTGGTAACAATAATGATAGGTGTGGGATGGAGAAGGGTCTCATCACTAGTGATCATGGATGATGGATTAGGATGGCATGGTTCCATGACTTCAAGATGTGGAGTTGGGGATGTATTCTTTGTCATAAGTCCTTGGAGAACTTTTGGAGTGAGAATCGTGCATATTCTAGTCTTAGATGGCACAGTAGGAGTGGATGAAATATTATGGATTGGTGGAGGACTAGGATTATGGATTGGTGGACTAGGATTAGACAGAGGAATGGGATTGGATAAAAGACTAAGAGTAGGTGGAGGATTAGGATTGGTGGGGGGGTCAAGATTAGATGGAGGGTTAAGGTAAGAATATTGTGATAGCACACTAGAATAGGAAGACGCGGATGGTGGATTGATGTTGGAGGAAGTAGATGAGGAATTAAGATAGGAATATTGGGATGGTGGATTAAGATGGGAAGATTGGGATGGTGAATTAGGATACGAGGACATGGATGGTGGATTAGGATAAGAGGATATAGGCGGTGTATTAGGACAAGAGGATGTGGGTGGTGGACTATAATAAAGGTATTGGGACAGTAGATTAGGATGGGAATATTGAGATGGTGGATTAAGATAGGAGGACATGGATGGTGGATTAGGATAGGAAGATGTGGATGTTGGATTAGGATAAGAAGGTGTGGATGTAGGATTAGGATGGGTAGACTGGTAAGGAGGATTAGGATAAGGGGACATGGATGGGGGATTGTAATAGGAATATTGGGATGGTAGATTAGGATGGGAAGATTGGGATGGTATATTGGGATAAGAGGACATGGGTGTTAGATAAAAGAAAGATGTAGATGAAGGATATGATGAATATGAAGATAGGGAAGATAATGGATATCCCTTGTCAAAGGTATCATGAGGATTGCTAGTAGGTGTGGGTGAAGATGTGATGGGATAGCTTGGATGAGTGATCGGATTATGGGTGGCGCTCGGGGTAAGCTTGCTAGAAATGATAACATCAAGGGGATCTATGTCATATATATCTTGATCAACAAGGCTCTCGTTATCATCGTCAATGCAATCAGGATTCCCCTTAACTACTATTTTTGGTTGCATTGGTGAAGGATAAGGATTCATGATGTTGGATGGGATGGATATGGATTGAAGGTATGGGAATAGATTATTAGAAGGAAAGAAAAGATGATGAAAAGATAAACAGGGTGGATTGGAAGAAGATGGAAGAAGGAATCTTAAGATTTGTTTTGATATTAGAAGATCTTGGATGTAGATGGACTAAAGCTCTGATTGGGATTTAGGTTAAGCTCAAATTGGGATTAGATTAAAACTCAGATTCAAATTGGATTGAAGCTTAGATTAGGATGATTAGAGGATATGATGGGATTGATTTTAAACTAGATGATGGGGTTTAACTAGATGATGTAAGGTGTTGAAAATCAATTTTTTCTAGATTTGGCAGTTTTTAAAAATTATCAAATTTTTCCATTTTAGGTAACTTCACATACATATCTTTGAGAGTCTAGTTTTTTCAAAAAAACTTCCAAGAACTAAGGTAGGATGGATTTCCAACTAACGTCCTAAATCTGAAACATGAGTTCCGAGTTATTAACAAAAATGACTTTTTGAAAACTGGAAAAAAATACTAAATTGCGATTTTGAGGGTCAAGATGAAAGTTTCAAGCCCCAAAAATTTGCCAAAAGAGGGGCCAACCAATTGAGGGTAGTTGGGAATCCACATGCCACCTCATAATGCAACCACTCGTAAAATTTCAGCCCAAACAAACACCCGAGTCAAAAGTTATGACCTCTGGAAGTTTTTGCATAAAAATCAAAACCCTTAAAATGAAGTCTAGGTGATTGGGATCGATGAACCGATGATGGATATGGAATATAATGATGTTATAAGATGCACCTATGTGATTTGGTCGATGAAACGATGACTTTCAAAAAGTGTTGAACGGGAACAACAATGATGTGAAGACAGATGAAGGTTTGTTGTTGGGAAAATTTGCCTGTTCAGGGATGGTGAGGCAGATTCGCTTAAGCAAAAGGAAGATTTTCCCAAATATAAGGCATATTTGCCCAAGCAGAATGAAGATTCACCCAAATAGACTGCAGATTCACCCAAACAGACTACAGATTTTCCCAAGTAGAAGGAAAATTCGCCCAAACAGAAGGCAGATTCGCCCAAGCAGAAGGCAGATTCACCCAAACAAAAGGAAGATTCACCCAAGCAGAAGGAAAATTTTCCCAAACAGACTGTAGATTCACCCAAATAGACTACAGATTCACCCAAATAAAGGGTAGATTTTCCCAAACAGAAAGCAGATTCGCCCAAGCAAAAGACAAATTCACCCAAATAGAAGGTAGATTCACCCAAGCAGAAGGAAAATTCATCCAAAAAGACTATAGATTCACCCAAACAAAGGGAAAATTAACCCAAATAGCTTCAAGTTCACCTAAATAGATTGCAAACTCACTTAAACTCAAGGAAACAAGCAGATTTGACTTTCAAGATCACCTAACAGGGTAACAAACTCGCTTGTTTCTTGAATGGGATGGACGGGGACAGATTCACCTAAAAATGGGATCGCCTAATGGGAAAACAGGCTTGCCTAACAGACAAACAGACTCAGTGAATGGATGACCGAACTCCACAAATGGAAAAATGGACTCACCTAATGGATAAATGGACTCCCCTGACGGATGAACAGACTCCCTTGATAGATGAACAAATGCCTCTCATGGAGAAACATACTCCCTTGACAGATGAACGAACTCGATTGACAAATGAATGGATGCCCTTGACGGATAAACAGACTCCCCTGAAAGATGAACAAAGTCGACTAAACTTGGACTCGAACAGACGAGGACTTGAATGGAAGACATGATTAGCTGTTCAGGGAGAAAATTCTCCCAAACTGGAGGAAAATTCACTTGTTCTCAAGGAATGGGTGAATTTGACAAGTTGAAGGACAAGACAGATAGATAGACTTAGACTGACAGCAAAATCGCCCCTTTAGGGATCAAATTCACCCAAAACAATAACATACTTTCCCAAACACTAAGCAATTTCACCTAGTCTATGGAGAATGATTGAATTTGATGGGAAATGATTAAGAAATGACTCAGACGAAAGACAAAATCGCCCATGTGGATAGCAGGTTCGCCCTAAACAGAAGCAAATTCACCCCTAACAAAGGAAAATTTTCCTAAATGACAGACTTGGAATGGATGAAAAACAACTAATAGTGGCAAAGAAAAAAATCACAAGAAGCAAAAAATAGAAGGTAAGGCTGACTTGACCGAAAAGAAATGCACTAGTTTTGCACAAAGAAGAGACTTCAAGTAGCACAGTTCTAAAATTAGTGAGAAGGGTATGGAAAACACGGTCCTAGATATCTAGGCTGAATAAGGTGATCTAGGGAGTCCTTGATATATGCACGGTACATGAGGCACAACTGTGAATACCAGCCTGTCATAAGTGTGAGCCAGGAGCCCCAGCGAGGTACTAGAAACTTAGACCAACTCTTCACGTCTTATCTAGGTATCACCCTAGCTTCGACTCTTCGCCAAACACGACGTGACTAAATTGGGGTACAACTTTGGCTCTCCCCCCTTTATATACCCCACCGATACATGTGGTTGGGATCGTCCCTTGGGGTGATGAAATCCCCAAGCAGGTCCCGCTAAAAGAAGATACTAGACATTTTGGGTTGGTCCCCAGGCTCGCACGAAGCACAAGGGGAGAGCTTAGATGTACTAGCACCTCATGGGTAACAAAAATGGACTAAAGTGGATTGCAATTTCTTGTCACCTAGGATCACCAAATGGTGCAAGGGGATTGGATACATCAACAACCCACTTAACAAGCACAACAAAAAAATTGATTTAACCCTCTAATTAGTTCTATGTGTGCTTAGCTAGTATGGAAAATAACAAGCAAACTAAACTAACTATTTCGGGACTGATTGTTCTAGAATAAACTGTTAGTAGTTTGAACCTCTAGCCTTGGAAAAGCGAGAAACAACTACACAAATGTTAGCAAAAATTATACACACTCACAAACAAATAGGTTAGGTGGTCAGTACTTGAAAACAACAAGAAACAAATACTGAAACTGAAGATTTAAGTCACTGTTTTACCTCAGAATCGCTTATGTTTGAAGCATAATCACCCCTGTTAGTAGCAAAATCACCTATTCTGACAACAGAATCACCCGTGTTAGTAGCAAAATCACCTGTTTCAGAGGTAGACTCACCTATTTGTGGGAAGCAGGCTCGCCCAAGTTAGCAGCAAGGTCGCCTATTTGAGAAACAGAGAGTAGATTTTCCTCTATTGAAGGCAGGTTCACCTGTTCTAATGGCATAATCGCCCCTGTTGCTGTAGAATCGCCTTTGTGTGACCTAAACCTATAAAACTTCAAACAACAAAAGCACATACAAAGAATAGACCTATTTGTGGGACCCACTAAGTGTGCCAGAAATGTGTGTAGCGTGTTTTCCTACTCCTAAGTGATGCAAAACAAAAGAAATGCAAAAGATAGAACCAAAAAGCAACACCTCAATATTAGTCTAGTTGAACTTGAACAAAACAAAGCAAAATGGAATAAGTTACATTGTCTAAGTTGATTGGTTGGTTAGCCTTGTTGATAGCTTGATATGTGTGCTCCTAGATCGATTTTGGCAACATAATAGCTTGATTTTGCTTGATTTGGATGCAACGATGGATGAAAATGGCTATGGATGCAAGGGTTT
>VDFB02257596.1:35715-99249 GCA_007258455.2 Sequoia sempervirens | reverse complement strand
TGAATTCACAAAGCTAAAAGGATTCCTAGTGAAAATACCCAAAGTTAAAGTGATATTGCTAGTTGGTTGCATAGTTGTGGTAACAATTGGATTGGTATATGTAGGAATGGAAGCTATGGTTGTAGGGAGGGGGGAATTTATTTCCTCCTTGACTTTGAGTGTATCCCAAAGTTTGAGCACAACTAGCCATTTAGGAACATGATTACCAATAATGTGGGCTAAGCTATGCACAATCTCTATTCCAAGTTCATTATCAAGCATTCTACTCATGTTATCAATGATAGGAACAATAGTACCAACAATATATTCTATACTCACATAGTCTTGAAGTTTCTCTAAGGCTTTATCCATTTTTTGCAAGTTATCTTAAGGGACATGAGCAATAGTGTTTTCAACATCAATAGAAGTAGTGGTCATGGGACATGTGACATTAGGGATGGAGTCCAAGATGGGTTGACTAGTTTCAACACTATGAGTGAAAGAGTTGGAAAACCCAAGATGCATAGCTAATGTACCAGCATAAGATGCGTCGCTAATGTACCAACATGGGATGCCACAAGTCTCTAACTACGTCTCACTGAAGTATTGGTAGTAGGACACTAGGTTGTGATACTCATAAAAGTGTCACCGAACCAAAAGTGTACCCAAAATGGACAAAAGGAACTAAGTAAATATAGTAAAGATCTAGAAATAGGAAACAAAATGCAAGTTTTAAACAAGATATTGCAATTTTTAGATCTAAAATATGATAATTAATTAATTTTACATGTAAAAAATTAAAAATGATTAATTTTGAATGCCAATTTTAATATCAAATAATACACTATTTTTCACCTATTGAACTAGATGAAAAAAATTGTACAAAAATTTGCAATTTCTAAAACTAAAGCAAAGATTTCCAAGTTGTAACAAACTAATAAAATAGAGACAAAATAGTGTGGAAAATTTGAAAAAACACCTCTACGCTGGGACAGGTTATCCCTAGGGTGAATTAGTCCTAGGATAGGGGTCTGAAAAATTAAATTTTGAATGTTTAGGTTGATGTTTAAGCTCACTATTCCTAATAATAAATAGATTCTTCAATGACAGTTTTTCTAGGAATATGATGAAAATACAAATGCAATTTTATGACAATGTATGAACAAAATGACAATTTTTTTGAATTTGAATGAAATGTTGATTTGAATGACCAAGGCACACTTTAATCCAAGCCACTATGCATAAAGTATGCAATATTTTTAGATTTTTATGAATTTAGATTATGCAAACATGCAATATGTAACCCTAAATGTAATACAAGACAAGATGATGCAAAACCTAGATCTAGGGTTTAAAATGTCTCCAAATTAGAAAAGGTATGATGTAAAATATTTTCACCAAAATGAAATGTTGGGGAAAGGATCCTAAATAGGACTTTAAATATCCACAATAGGTGTATTTCCCTAGGTCCATTTCATTAGGAAAGAGATCACAAGGAGTAGGGATTGACTTTCAACTGAAAAGGTGAATCAATTAGACCTGGATCTTAGTTCCTTTAGGGTAGTAGGATAATCGAATAGCTCTAAAACCAATTTGAAATGATATGTAATGCCTAAACTACATGAACTATAAGAACTAGAACATGAAATGAAAATTTTGAAAGTACAAAAATTGAAACCACAGTTTGCAAGCATATTTGAGTAGGGTTAGGACACATGTACTAGTCACTACAAGTAGGATCTAAGCTTTGTTGAAGGAAAAGTTCACTGTAGAGTTAGTGGGTCCTAGTTAGGGGTCTTGGAAATTATTTTTACAATTATCTAAGGTAGGATCTTAGCTTCTATTTTGCATAGGTTCCACTATCAGACAACCATAAATAAATTCTGAATTTGAGTTTCTGTGACTTGACAACAATGAATGCAACAAATGCGAGATTGTAAAATTTCTCTTCAAGATCTTCAAACCTTCTTCAACTTGTAATTTTCACATAAAAAGAGGGAACAAATGTTGTGTTTGAATGGGGGTTTTCCTTAGTCAAACCCCATATTTGGTAATTAAACCTTGATTGAAAGATAATACAATGGATCTAAGGAAATGATGAATGGAAACTTGCTTGCTACAACTCATCAAACTTGCAATGGCTTCCCTTAGAATACTGAAGTCAAATGTACATCACTCCAAGGACTTGATCTTGCTTTGCTATATTTTTTGGATACTTGAATGCTTGGATGCTTTGAGGATCAACAATTCATATTAGCCTTCACAAGATGATATGAACACACATGAGCTTGAAAATGATGTTAGAACCTTTATTCCTGAAAAAAATGATTGCTAAATATGCTCTTGAATGCTCTTGACAATAATATTTTCTTCTCTAAAATTTGTTCATTAAGTGTTAGATTTGAATTGATAGAAATACTATGTATTTATAGTTGTTTATCTACTTTCCCAAAAATTAGATTCCAAAAGCTAACAATTGCATATAAAATTTGAATCATTGAAATACCACCAAAATCATATTTAAAAATGGGTCCTAAGACTTGAAGAGGACTCATTTTCCCTTGGGAGTATGGGTCTTGGCCTAAAAATCTAGGATAATCTTTCTTCAATGTGATTAAAATATTAACTGCATTAATTAATGAAATGAAGGAAAATGGGATGGGTGGTATATGATAGGAAGACCTAGAAATGAGGGACCTATACCAAAAAGCACCAAAGAGGGTGTCCACCTAATCACAAATATACCTTTTCCTATTTCATTAGGAAGAAGGATAGTTCCACAAGAAATTAGAATTGACCTACAACCCTTAAGGTGAGTCAATTCCAAGTTTTGGGACACTATGTGGTCTCTTCTTCCTTATGATAGAAAACCATAAAATATGACTAAAAAATAGTTTTGGGAGAAGAATAAAAGTAAATTAAAAATATAGTATCTAAGATCTACCACTTGAAATATGAAACGCTATGATAAGACTATCCGAAATAACAATCAACTAGAAGATCTGAGAAGGTTAACACAGTTTGTACCCATCTTCAATTTTTTTGTAAAGCGTCATGTTAGGACTCATTTTCCTAGGAAAATATGTCCTTGCACTATTTTCTAAAAAATATTTTTTAGTCCTTTGATGTTGGATCTAAGGCTCCAATTTCTCGATGTTTGACTGCTAGAGGACCGAAAACAAATTTTGTAGGCAAGTTTTTGTGTCTTGAAAACTTTGATGACAATTTTGACAACTTTACAAAATTACACTTTTGATCCAATTTCAATCCCTCTTCACTTGTAAATATACACATACACAAGGAGGAGAATTTTTTTTTTTTGGGTGTATAAGGGTTTGCCTTGGTCAAACCCTAGTTTGGTAATTAAACCTTGAAATGAAATGAAAGAATAAATAGAAGGAATGATGAATGGAAGCTAGCTTGTTGCAACTCACAAAAACTCTTTAATGGATGACCTTAGAGGACCGAAGTCTAACAAATCACTCCAAGGATTAGATCTGGCATGAAATGGCTTGATTGATGATGGATCTTGATGCTTGAAACTTGAAACCTACATCACAATGTTAGCTACAAAAATATGCATGAACACACATAAATCTTGACACCATGATAGGATGTTGAATGTTGCAATAATTGACTGATAAATCTACTCTCCAACTCTCTCAACAATAATATTTGCTCTTGTGAAACTTTCCTTAATGCTAGATAATTTTCCTTAGACTTGAATTGATAAAATACCTTGTATTGATAGGTAATTTTCTAATTTATTAATAATTAAACATCAAAGGCCAACAATTACAATTTGAATTTTAAACATTAAGATGCCACACAAAACATATTAAAATTTAGGACCTAAGAACTAAGGAGGAATCATTTTCCCTTGGGTGAATGGGTCCTCCGCCCTAAATCTAGGACACTCAATTTTCAAGGCATTTAATTTGATGTTTTCAATTGTTTAATGTAGGTTCCCCTTTCGAAAAATGAAATTATTTAGGCTTTTAAATGCATAATTGGGTCAATTAGAAGCTTAATTGAGTCCAATTAATTAAGGGGATGCAAAAATAGTGTGAAAATGTAAAGGTGTACATTTTTCTACTCTACATTTATCCCCCAATTTAGTGAGTGGATGAGCCCTATGCTCAGACTCACACTAAAGTAGACAAATATATGTCAAGAGAGGTCCAAGTGTACAAATGTTGATGAGATAGGTTGAAAAAAATAAAGGAGGTTGCACAAGCCCCTAGGATCAAGATCTAATGGAAAACCAATATAAGTACAAAGGGAAACACACATATGTATGATATGAAACAAGACAAGATACACAATCATACAATGTCAAACTTAATATGGAATGAAAGAAAAGAAAAGATGGACTAGCCGTGGTTGTGCTATTGTACATAAAAAAATGTTCACAAGCAAAAAACCATTGTCCACTATGAAAGCAAAATATACTCACAAGGGTTAGTTAAACCTGGTGTCCACTAGGTGAGCCCTAAGAAAGTGAGAAACACACACTAGGTCAATATGTACTCACAAAAAGGTTGCTGATGCAAAAGTAATGATAGGTGTATGGGCTACCATACATTAACCATACCAAAAGTTATACCTCCTGATAATTTTGAGAACCACAGGAAAAGGTTCCACAAGTCTAGCAAGTTGCATTATGCTAGTCACTCAGATAAAGAAAAAAGGAACCACTAGAAAGCAAGTTGTGCTATGCTTGGTGGCCATGAAAAAGTTTTAAAAGCAATAGGTTAGGATATTCAAAACGGTTTTTCTTAGTTCATGAAAGGTATCACCTTAGGGAACATCATGCTTAATGTCACCAAGAGAGGACTAGTTGAGGATAAATTTTTTGCACCTTAGGGATGAACAAATAGAAATAGTGTGCTCCACCTTTTATGAGATGGACCACAAGGGATAAGGGACCTATTTCACTCTAGTTCATTAAAGCAAACCAAGATCCCACAACCAATTAACTTGATTGAGGAAAAAAATAGGGTTAGGATGGTTTCCTTTGGTATGATTAAATGAAAGAGGGGGTTTAAATCACTAAACAAATGCTTAGAAATAAGGAAATGTATGTAGAATACAAATCTAGCTATATGACCTAGGAAATGAAACTTATAATCAAAATAATGAACTAAGAATGAACAAATGTGCACCTAGAAAACTAAAGATCCTTGAAAAAATTTATGCAATCCCAAAATTATGACTTTTGATTCACACTAGGACTCATATGCTAGGCTGGGTGATTTAGTCCCAATTTAGGGTTCTGGGCTGAATTCAGAATCTACAACTGCTAAACCAAGATCTACAAAAAATGACTAAAAAGTGGTATACTGGGACTCATATTCCCAAGGTGGTGATTTAGTCCTAGTATCAAGGTTTGCATAAAACTCTAGTATCCTCTAGAGATCTGCTATAGCTTCTCTCCTATTCGATCTTTGAGTCTAAAACTACGAATTTTGACCTGTAGGTGACTTTTTGTGAAGATGACAACTTCTTGACAACTTTGAAAAATTTCTTCGATTCTTGCAACTTAGTCTTCATAGGATTTTCAAGCCTAAAAGCACCTAGATTTTCAATCACACATGTAGAGGAGAGATTTTTTTTTTGTTTTGGTAATCAAACCTTGAAATGAAATCAAATAGAATGGAGGAATGATGAATGAAAAAATAGACTATGTTGCAACTCACCAATCCCTTGGAATAAAGGTTGCAATCTTGTATGAAATGGATAGCATGGATGTAGATCTTGACTCTTAATTGAATACTATGGATCTTGACTTGAATGCTTGCTTGAATCATAAGAACCTACATCACAAATATTAGCTCAAAAACAAACATGTTGCATGATGACTTTGACATGATGCTTGAATCTTGAATGTAGCTCCAAAATGCTTGATAATAAGCTCTTGAATGCTCTTGAATTCTCTTGATCTCATAAAATTTTTATATGAATTCTCTCTTTAAAATCTTAGGAGAATACTTGTTTATGCCAAATTTCTTGAAATTACAACACTACAAGATGACATCAGATCTAGAAGAATAAAATATCGCTAAGAATTAAACTTAAAATAGGTCCAAGCTAAGGTGGGAATCATACACCAATTGGGATGTATGAGTCCCATTAGCATAGACTTGGGACACAAATTTCAAGAAATATTAAGTTCTATGCCAAATTTAGGATCATGCCCTAAAACTTAGGTGGGACCCATACACCCAAGGTGGCGTATGAGTCCTAGATCACTAAATTTGGAACACACAGCCCAAAATCATGAATTATGATTGTTCATTTGATAAGTGTTGAGATTATCATCAGAGAAATGCATTAAATAAGGCTTGTGGATACAAAATAGGACCAAATAAGGCATAAAGAAGCCCAATTTTAGAATGGAGGGCCCAAACAAGTGTGAAAATGTAAATGGATACATTTTCCTACACTAGAAAGGAATGAAATCCATAAAATTACCACTAATAGGAATGTCATATGCCTAGAAAGGTCTCACTCTTATAGAACATCAAGCATAATATTATTGCAAAGAATACACATCACATAGATCTATATAGCCACACTTTGAATAAAAAGTTCACACTTTCTAGGAGATGTATGCTTGATCACAACTAAGAATGGAACATATAAAAAATGAATGGGGGACAATACACCCCCTACCTAAAATGTAAAAAAACTTTCTATGTTGGTATTTTAAGTAGAAAGAGAGAAAGAGGGAATCCTTGAAAAGAATGCACATCTCCAAAAAATAGTTATTGTTGCCCCCAATCATAGAGACAAAGATAATCACAAAGAACTATTATGTTACCGCCAAGAGAAATATGGTTGCACCTAAGATTGTACCACCATGAATGGCAATGAGAAAGACACATAAAGCTACCAATGCAACATAGTGATGCACAACATGATAGGATGAAAATTGGTATCAATTAGAGGAAATAGGTGCATCAACACAAGGAAGAGTACCAAATTCCTTAACCTGTTGAATTTTATTACTTTGAAAAGCCTTACATTCATTAGTTGAATGACCATATACTCGATGATATGCAAAAAATGAAAATTTGTTGTAAAATTTCTTTTGTGTTCTAGGAGTGAAAGATATCAAGTGGGCTTGGAGAAGCCTCAACAAGGTACTCTCTTGATCAATGGTAGAAGATGTTCCTTTCTTTTGTGACAAAGATATTTCTTGCTTACTACAAGGTGTCATACATACACAACACTCTTTAGATTATGAGATTTTGTACTCTCCTTTAAAGGAGGGTGTAAAATCTAATGAACCCCAATCATCACTAGGACATGTGTTTGAAGATGAAGTACTATTTGTCTTAGGAGTGTTTTGTTTGATGAAATTTATATTAAGTGAAGATTTTTTTGATGCTTTCACTTATTTCAAAGGATAATAACCAAGAATGATAGTTTTTTCTTGTGTGTAAGGCTCTATAGAGACACAAATACCTTGTTCTCTAGCACCACATCCTTTTCCATTATAACAAAGTTGTTTCAAAATTTCGCAACCTCTTCCATAAAGATTTTCCATCTCTTTTGGATTTGGTGGTTTCTCATGATCAAACTCATCATACATGGATGTATAATTTGTGTTTTCCTCTTCTTTGCTAAAACTTGTGCACTAACATGCTTTTGATGACTCAACGATGGTGGATATTGTGGTAGCCTCTCTCTTTTCATGATTTGTGTGTAATCTTGTATTCTCCCATGAATGCAGGTGTAAAATCCAATGAACCCCACTCATCATCCAATAGTTTTGTGAGTTATTTCTCTTCTACTTCTTGCATCATTTCTACTTTTGTAGTTGGTGTCAATGTTGTAAGAGGATTTTTCATTCCAATTTCAGTTTACGATTTTTTTTTGACTGTAGGTTAGCTTTGATTGTGTAAACCTTGTTGTAAATGTACTTCACTAGATGATGTAACATTGAAGGAACCACATTCATTGCATGAATCCAAGGTCTACCTAGGAGAATATTATATGAGAGATCATTGGGCATAACATGAATAGGAGTTTGCAATGTTACTTTTTTTGTCGTCACAGGTAATGTTATCACACCAAGAGGTTGTTTTCCCACATTATAAAAACCACATTTAATAGATTTAAGGAATCATGTTAAATTTGACTCTTGTCTACTCCAATCTTATCCAAGAGACCTTTATACTACACACATTAAGGGTTGAACCATTGTTAATGAGGGTATGACTTATGCCATGTCTATTAATAAAAACCACTATCATCAAAGCCTCATTTTATTTTTGAACTTCTAATGGAGTTAACTCATTTTGATGGAATGTAATGTCTAAGTTGACTGAGTTCATACCTTTAATTAGGGCTGCTACATCATTTGGTTGTGCACTAAGAGAGACCACAACTGGTTGTAAAGCACTTTGAACCATGCTATGGTAATTAGGTGATTCCTGAATGAGATCCCATAAAGAAATCTTAGCCATAGTGTTGTGAAGTTGTTCCACAGGAGCATACTCCTTTCCATTGTGCAAAGGAAAATGGGGAGCACTAGGAAAGATAGGTTGAGGAAGTGGTAATGAAGTAGGCATGGTTTTTGGTTGCTTATTGTTCCTTGTGTTATATGTGTGAGAAATGGTATTATAACTTGATTGCTGCAAAAAATTGTTACTAGTGAGTTGTCTTTAAAAGATTTAAGATATGTACCATAGGTTTTGATTGGTGTTGTGGTGGTCCTATGATAATAAGTGGCTCAGAAGATGACTTGGGAGGCCCAATAATTAAAGAACTTGTAGGACTTGTCCAATGATTAGAGGACTCTTAGGAGGTCTAATAATCAAGGGAGACCTAATGTTCATGACCTCAACAAATTCATCCTCATTTTGATGATCTTCTAGTGAGGGGAAGTCTAACAGGATAAATAAGGCTTTGGAATACATAATTTGGAAAATTAGGAGCTTAATTAAGTCCAATTAATTAAGGGGCCCAAACAAAGTGTGAAATTGTAAAGGGTATACGATTTCCTACACTAATTTTTTTTATTCCTAGTTGGTGTCTTGAGGTTTTAGAGGATGAATTTATTTGTGGAGAAGATCTTCCTATTCATTCATCACTAACCATCAAAGAAGAAGTTTTTGATGATGAAATCAAAGATGTGATACAATAAGGGTATAGTGATGCTGAGTATGAAACCTTTCCAAAAAATCAAAGAGAAGATAGTTCTTTCATTCCTTGGAGAAATTTTGGAAATCTCTACATTTAGTTAGAGACTAGAGTAGATAATTTCACTTCAATCCCAACAAGTATTAGACAATATTTCACTACCATGACTAGAAGTGAGGGAATCGTAAGTGAAACCTCATAGATATATTCTTTTCCTTTAGAAATGGAGGCCTTTACCTTTGAGTATATTTATGAACATTAAACAAATTATACAATTGAAAGGGAATTAAAAGGTAAGCTCCATGTAAAATAAGATGAATCATCAAACACCCATTCATTGTCATGAATGCAACTTGGATATGAAAAAATTCAAGTTTCTTGATGAAGTTTATGGTAAGAGAATGTTGAGAACGAAGATGATAAATAGCCTAAATTTTGAAGCAATAAATGAGGTAGTGAGAAATCTAATGAAGGAACCCAACAAAGTTAGTGATGATTTTTAATCTCTTAATTTCTATATCTTGAGTTGGTGCTTTGAAGATTCAGATGATGATTTCCTCTAAGGTGAAGGTGTCTACTTTAATTCTTTGAAGTTTTCAAATGAATGCATTTCTACAAATGATTCCAGAGATACAAATGGGTTTTTCTCTTCTTTACTTCCATATTCAATGGATAAATAATTTTTTGAAATTATCATGAAAAAAGAAGAAGAAAATATTTTAAAAAAGGATGACCCTATACTATAGGAAGTTGATATTCAAAATTTGTAGTTGCACAAGTTACTTCACTTCACAAATTATACGATAGTTTCCCAATTTGATCAAGGCTTGATTTCTTCCAAACCATAAAATTGGAAGATTGTTCAGATAGATAACATTGGTATGCTTGACATCATGCCAAAAGATGTGACCAAGAACTTACAAGGAAATACCGATACGATTCAAGAGGACCTAGAGATCTATAATGAGAAGTGGTCTTTTAGTCTATTGTTCAAAACTACTTCTCATTGAATATGTTTTAGTATTGCCAATCTACCGAGTTCACACATATTACACATGTACACATCTCTTTTCCACATGGGTGCATATTTCTCTCAACCTGTTAATGGTTTTATATGATATCCTGGAGTAGCTTGAGGTAGGTGTACCTACCGTGTACATATTTAGGTAGAAGTTTTTATTATGTGACCCATTTTTGGCTTGCATTAGTCTCTCTAATCATTCTCCTACATTATCTCCCTTGAATCTATTTCCCAATGAATAATGCATCGTTTCTTTACAAATATTTTGGGTTCCTATTGCAGCTCTTGTGATTCTTATCCCCAGCTAGAGTTAGCTATTTGCCCCATTTTTAAACTGGCCAATTTTTAAAATTTTTACTTCAAAATGCTAATGTTGAGTTTCTCATAGTCTAAAACACTCCTATTATCCTCACATGTAAGTTACTCACTAGTTTGAAGAAAAAATTAGTCATCATCCTTATTTTAATCCTTAGGTGTAGTAGCGAAAGGTGGTGAAATTCATGAAAACAATTAATTTTAAAATCAATGAAAGCTAGTACAAATTCCTTCAATGGGGATGCTTTTTGGGGGTTTTTCCAAAGGTGTAAACTTTTAACAAATTTTCATAGAGATTGTATCAAAAAATTTTGGCTTGAAAAGTTATGTATAGAAGAGCTTTTCAAATTGTATAATTTCAAGGAGATATTGAAGAATTCTTTTGGTTTGTATGTTCTAAATGTATTCATGTGTTATCATTTCTGATTTCTCGTATGTTAAATTAGAAATCCATCTATGTGATTGTTAAAACTATTGGTAATCTATGTGATTGATGTAATGAAAAATGTTCATATCTTGGTATCTTGGTTTGAATGTGTCAAAGAAACTTATCTCCTTATACATCAAGATTCGTTACACTTCTTTCATTATTATTGCATGTAAAAACATGTTTTGTCTTAAAACCCCTTTGTAATTCATGTCGTATCTTATGAAATTATAGTTGGTATTCGTATGTCTCCAACTAGGGTTTTTGTTATTCAACTTTATTTAGCTTTTCACCTTAATGTTACTATTCCTAAGGCAAGTTCTTTTGCATGGTTGGAAGTTAAGAATATGATCTTGACATTTGATCGTTTGAAAAAATTGGAATCACATATTCATTCTTATGTGTTCTTTGTAACAAAAAATTAGAAACTATAGACCATCTATTCTTGCATTGCACAATTTTGTCCCAACATGTTGGAAATGGCTTCAGGACAAACTAGGTTGTAAGCCCCAATTGGAAACACCTTCCTACATGTCTTTAATAGCTAGCCTAGTATCTCCAAAGCGTCACTCTTATCAAGACTTTGGCTAGTATCTCCATCTCTTTTAATCTTGGCTATATGGTGGGAAAGAAACAAAATAATTTTCAGGAAAGAAATGAAATCTGAAGTAGTAATACTTCTAAAATTGGAAACCAAAATTTAAGAAATAGTTATGGCACATATCTTGAAACTCCAAACATCAAGAAATTGTAAGCTCTTTGCATCTTGAGATCTCAAAATGTTGGATTCATGGGAGGATATTGCACTACCCACACCAAGAGCCATCCCCACATCCAAACTCAGCCTGATCAATAGATTAATGATTTATTGGCATCCTCCTCAACCTGGAGTATGAAAAATCAACTTTAATGAAGCCTCCTATGGAAATCTTGGTGTGTAAAGGGTAGGTTGTGTGATAAGAAACCACAAGGGTGTTGTTTTGGCTGCCTTAGCATTAAAAATACCAATTGATTGGTATGAATAACAAAGATGAAGCTCAAGCACTTATAGCTGGTCTGGTTCTTGCAAAAGATTATATCATCTCTTTCCTCTGGCTCGATCTACGTGTGAGATATAGGTTTTGAGATGTTGATCAAAGCACATACCCTCATATATCTCCTTGAGGAAAAACCTTGATAAGAGTCGAGTTTCACGAATTCACCCACACAACTAATCAAACATTGAATGAAATAGGGGCCCTCATAACCAAAGGTAAGTTATACAAACAAATCCAAAGAGGAAAAATAGTGACGTCTCCTTGGCTGGACGAAAGAAAGGGGCCCATTTGGTTATAAATAACTTAATTTTTTTATAAAACTAGGGCCCATGGTTAAGAACAAACTTGCAGTATAAAGAAGTGTGAAAAGTTATAAGGAAAGAACCATGATTAAGTAACTTCATAGAAGGAGTGATCAAATTGTGCCAATTTAGTGATGTCTAGGTTAAAAATTCTAGCACTAATGATCTCTTCCTTAACATTCTAAACATCAAAGATCTGCTTCTGCTATCATCACTCATTGCCTTTATGCAGTCCTCTAGTAAATGAAAATCAATCGAGTCATTGTTGAGGGAAGCTGTCATATCCCCACTTGATTAAATCTTAAGGAAGAATACTATTGTGACAAAGGAATGGGGGTTTCTTGACCCAACAAATTGGAAGGGTGACACCCATTTGAAGAGTCATGCACTAGCAATCAAGGAAAAGCATCTATGTAAGATTTTAAAATAAGAGACTTGTAGTAATTATTGCAAGAATACGTAGGGTTAGAGGCATTTGTTCACTCACTATAGAACTACACACCCTCAATAGCCTGAGTGCCAAGAGGTAGATGGGGAGGAGGAAAAGCATCAAAATTTATCTTGGACGAACCATGATTGTCAATCACTGTGAGGAAATCCAAAGATAGAGGGCTGAAAATCCCTAAACCTAGGATGTCGACCTCAAGTTTAGTTTCCTTCGGATTAAGGGCTTCATAAACCCCACACACCCTAGTTGATTTTTCCCGCTCCATAGTGTTGCTAGTACCATTGTTCTTATACACCAAGACTTTGGCATACCTGGCATTTTCCTCAGATCTTCACTCTTTATTATATATAACTAAATAATAAATGTTCATAAATAGTAAATATATAATATATCTAATATAAATATACAGTTGTATCCTAATATATTAGAAAAATATTTAGTAATTTATATTGAATAAAATCTAGTATATAATAGGGCCAAGGTCAAGGAAAAACCCACCAATCTCTGAGTCAACCTTGCACCTCCTTGACTCGCATCTCATTCCTTCTTCAATCACTATGGATTTTATTGTTTTTTATCTCAATGTGAAGGGTTGTTTTATCATATCTTACACCATTGACTGAAAAAAATCCAGCATATGAGAATGAAAGGTTGTTAGGGCAATAAAATTAGAAAGAACTTTTTAGGAGTAGTCTTAGTTATTGATCACCAAAATTAGGTGACTCCCTCTTAGAGAGAGAACACCATTTTCATAGTTACAAAACACTACCAAATTTTGAGAAGTATAGATTGACTCTCTTCACATGATCATACTCATCTTTATTTATCATGCACTTCTTGTTATATTAATGTAATAAAAAAATTACAAACAATTTTTCAGTTTTCATTATGATAATAAAGCTTCATCATTGATGTAGCATCATAAATTGTCACTCTTGATAATTTCACACTTTATTTGGCTCCCCCTTAAGTGCTTGAGCCTAATTATGCTTATTAATTTTCCATACTATTGTCATCTTCATAAAATAAAATTAATTTTAGGAAATTATATTAATTATTTATTTGATGAGCATCTTAAATTCAAAATAGGTCTATATTAGGGCACCCTCACCTTGGTATGCCCTAATTTTTGGCCCAAAATCTAATATTTTATTGTCAAACTCAATATTTTTACAAATTAAAATTCATTTTTAAGCTTATCAAAAAATTAATTTGAAAAATGTTGAAATACATATAAATATGTCTTTTTCTCTCTTTGAATATCTAAGTAATCTAGTGGAAATTTGATCAATCGAGGCAATTCAAGAGTAGAATAAGCAACATTTTTACAACTCTTTATCAATCAAGATCATGTTTGTAATGCATCATCAAATCCATGTTTATGAATAGTGAGATACTTAATATTTTATGTTTTCTATTCTTATGAACACTAATCATTTGCAAGATCTTCAAAAAACTATCAAGTTCTCTGTGTATGAGATATGATAAATGACTTCAGTCCATCAAGGAATATAGATTTGAGTGATACATTGTAGAATAGTGTTTTATCATTCCTTTTAATCTGTTTTCCTTTTCCAACCTAGGGTAATCACTCTTTATCAACAACATCATAGTCATTTACGAAGGTGGCAAAACCAAAACAAGGTTTGACTTAAGAAAACCCCTATACAACACAACCCTTCCTCTCTTGTCTTTCTTGTAGGTTGCAGATTTAAAGTGGATTGAAGAAGATCAAGGACTCAAAGATATGAAACCCGAGATCAAGAATGCAAAGAACTTCTTTCATCAAATTAGGGAAAGATTGATTATTCGTTGACTAACAAACTTCTGAAGCTAACTCTAATAGAGAAGCACCTATAGACCATGATGCTCCTATGCAAACACTAAAACTCAAAAAAACACCATTTCATACAATTGTTCCCTTGCCCTTGCCCAACCAGTTTTACCTCAAATTTTAATGCCAAGTTCCATCTTTCCTACAATTTGCTTCCTTGATTTCTATTTCTATATATCAGTTCTTTACTTTTTGAATCTGTGACAGTTTTTTTGTACTTGCATAGTTTTACCTAGTTTGCATCATCAATCACACACATCACATCATTCAATCCCATCATTTTATTTCACAAGTAAAAAGAAGACTAAAACCTTGATCAACTATTTTGGCTCTTCCTTGAGGATAGTAGCCAAGTATTTTTTTTATCATTTTTGTGTTCCCCTAATGTTAAAGGTGGAAATTGTGATTTAGGTTAACCAGTAGTCCTAAATCCCTTTTTCCCACCTTTCAATTGATACTAATTAATACTAGACAAAAATATTATATTATCACATAAATAATAATATCTATCTTGATATTCTCAACATTGAGTGAAGCCATGCATCTTAATATTATTAGATCATTGTAAAAATATTTAAGAAAAAAAAAATTCTACTTTTACATTTCTAAAAGATAATATCTAATTGTAACTTGTTGATTCAGAGTATTTGTCAATTTGTACAAAACAACATATTATAACAATAATAGGTTATAGGTTTGGATATTGGGCATTGATAATTTATATGCCACAACCCAACACTAATATTGGAAGCGACGAAATTTGGAGGACATGGTCAAAATGACGTTAGTTTGTCTAAAATGCACTCTAAATTTGGTGGAAAACACAAGTAGAAACAAAACAAAGCTAGGAGAGGGAAAACTCTGAATGGTATTTTCCACACTTTTATTTGATTGTAGATGAGGATCTATAGTAGTCAATAGTTTGCATGAGCATTAAACTCATAACATATCGAAGCTTAGAGTTGTAATTATTATAAAAAAAAAAATCCCAGACTAGGCTGTGCAAACAACTTTGCACAACCCAATATGGGATTTTAATGTTTCATCAATAGCTTTGAGAAAAAATCCTATGTTTCATGGAAGAAGCAAGCACATTGAAATCAGGTATCACTTTATTAGAGAATTGGTTGAAAATGGTGAAATTACAATGAAATTTTGTAGGTCTGAGTAGCAACTAGCAGACATATTCACCAAGCTATTGAGCAGGGACAACTTCGAGCGCCTAAGAACTAGGTTGGACATTGTTAATTTGGATCAAGTTTGATCTTGTTTTGTCAGTTTAGGACAAAGGGAGAGTGTTGGAACTTCAAACTTGTCCTTGAGCCTTCCTCCTGATCACCTACCATGTTAGGAGTTAATGCTTGCACACTTTGGGATCTGTTGCTCATGACACTGCCAACACCAACAACTATTCTATATTCAAACACTTGAATGACATTAGGGTGAACTATCACTGGTTAGCAACTCCAACTTTAGGTTAGTTGGAACTACAATCAACAATAATTTTTGAAACACTTTTAACACTACATATAGTCAAACTCTTGATAACTTATCTTCACTATAGAAATTGCATAATTTCTATCCAACACTTTGGATGTATATTTCATTGTATATTAAATATATTAAAATTTAAAATCATTGTTATATTCTGAATTTTAATTAATTAATTGAGATATACATCTAAAATGTTGAATATACAATACATAAAGATTGTTCGCATGATTTCTATAAAAAAACTTAAAAATTAATTAAAAAAAATGATATGAACTTCTCAAACCTTGACCAGACAACCAGTCAACAAACAACACATATAAAATACATTATGGAACCTGTCTCAACTATAGATACACCAGTCAGGTCGCTCCCACTCGTAGAGGGAATGCCTTTGGCGTAAATAATCTTTCATACGTATTACAATTGCCGACAAAAAATCATTCAATCTTTACTCTTTCATACGTATTACAAAGGACGACACAAATTCATTCAATCTTTACTTACTGAAATATCCGAATAATCTTTAAGTATTATATCAAATAGCCATTTTTTTTGGACTTTGTCAAGCATGGTGCTCAGTCACCATGTATTAATTTTGGCGGCAGACGAAAAGATTGTCGTTTCCCCTTCAGTGGATTTTAATATTTCTGTGCTATCTTACTTATGTCAGACATGCAAGCAGAAGAAAATAAGTCGTTTAGCCTTTAGTGGATGTTCAAACCTTATCTTCTTCTTTTTTAAAGCAACGAAAGGACAATCCTTAGCCTTGGTATTGGATATTAAGCTTATCTTTTCAGCAAGCAGAAGATAAAATAGTGTTCATGTCTTTCTTAGTGCAGATTTCCCCTATAAATACAACGCACAACTCCTTCAGTAATACATATAAGCATTATTATGCACTACAACATTGAGTTGTAAAGATATGAAGAAACCAAGTGTTTTGAACTACGTAGGCATATTGGTGGTATGCCTCTTGTTTGTAAAGCCTTGTGTGGGTAGTTATTTTACTGTATGGAAAGGGCCTGGGTGTAATAACCAGGCTGCTCGTTACAGTAAATGTGGGTGTTCTAACGTGGGCAGCAATTTGCATGGAGGATATGAGTTTGTATACCAAGGACAGACTTCTGCTGCTTATAATGCTGCTAATTGTCAAGGTGTAGCACATACTCGCTTTAGTGGCGGTGCAAGCGGGTGCACCGCTTTTGGCTGGAAGAGTTTCTTCATACAGTGCTGATGATCGTGTTTTCTAAGTCTTTGTTCGTGTCTATAGTAGGACGCGTTGAATGAAGATTTGCATCTTGTCTTTATGATATGTATCTGATCTGCTAGTATGATAGTACAAATAAACAGATCGTTTTCGTTGTCAGTTGAGGGAGGATTTGTATTTGGTCCTTATGGTTTGTATTGTTCTTTATGATTCATATCTGGCCTAGTTTGTTTAACTTAGTAAGTATTTGAATATGGTCTTTATGATTGGAATTTGTCATTACTCTTAAATCTATTAAGGCTTGTATTTAGCTTTTGTGATTGAGAGGCATTTGCTCGGTTAAGTTTACCCAACTTTTGTATTCTCCCTTTAGGATTGAGGGGTAATTTTTAGGTTAAACATGTGAACAATTTATATCTAGCCTTTTATATCGTTTGTGTTGGGAATTAATAATTTAGAGATTCTACTTAGTTATATTCACTTAATATTTGGAAAATTTGGGTTTTAGAGTAAATCGGAAAAACAAGCATGTTGGAGCATTAATTATTTTGAGGAATTACATTTTTGCTGTTTTGACTAGAGTTAGATGGAGTGAAATAGAATGGATCAATTAATATTATATATTGAGAAGTAAGTATAATCATGTCACACATAATAATTAATGAAATATGGTCTTTAATCATGTCACACGAAATAATTAATGAAATGTGGTCTTTATTGGTTTTGTGATAAAAGATTGACTAATGATTGATGGAAACAGTGAAGTTGGTGTGCTTGGCAATCCTAGATGTTCTAGAGAGTCATATATATGGATCATTGTGTTGGGTTGACCTCACAAATTTGGAACTAAATTGCAATCTATAAACAGATTTTATAACTATAAACTCAAGTTGTGATTATTTTGAGTTTTTCTATGGGAATTATCAAAAAGTGCATTGCTAGATAATGATATTTTATGTCACACTCTCAAAGTTTTTCTATCAAGTCAGTAGTGGGCATGTGCATCGAGATGGGGTACAAAAAAGTGGCCAAATACTAAAAAAATGAGCAAAAAACGCTCGTGTTTTTGAAGAAATTCAAATAACATGCTCATGTTATGGCTTGGATTTTTCAAACCATAGCACAAGCATGTTATTTGAACAAAAAATACACACATGTTTTTATGAAAGCAAAATGCATACATGTTTTTTATGAAAATGAAACGTGTTCACATTTTTATGAAAGAAGAACATGGATTGGTTTTTATGAAAGAAAAACACATATTCATTTTGCTTAGTAAAGTTATAAAAAAACCTATTCATTTTTCTCACCTGTGGCTTACGTTTTTTTGCAACATTTTTCTTTCTCTCTATAAGAATTAGGAGATCATGGAGATTAAAGAACAAGCACAAGTGGAAAATTCATATTGTATTTAGTCAACCCAAATGTAAAAATGAAGAAGCCTTGCATATATAGGTAAGGAAGAGGCACTCCACCTAGCATGTGGATTAACAAGTGTCCCATGATGTGACACAAATGAGTAGACAAGTGTCCTATAGGTGTCAACCTTAGGATCACTAGGAATGTGCTAACCAACAACCTTTTTGATAAATTCATCAACCTTGATGTTAAGTGTTGAGTTACCTTTGAGGTGAGATGGAAATTATTCTAACGTCAAAAGGTAAGCACATGAGGTTTACCAAATAACTTGGTAACCTCAAGAGGTCTAAAAGGTTGCACATTTAATTAGACAAAATGTTTTCTAACCTTACCAACCTAAGTACACTTAAGTATAGTGAATAGATAAATTATTCACTCTAACACCCCCCTTAAGTGATACTTGGGGAGATCACAAAAGTGCAATTAGATAGAAATGGGACCTAGCTATGAGGCCATGTTAGGTACCAATCTACAAAGCAATCTCTTATAAATGGAGAAAGATAGAAAACCCAGTGGGAACAAAACTATCCTCCAAAAAAGAGAAAGATAAGGATTTAAGACCTTCTGAGAAGATGTCCCATGATGATAGGAACATGATGAAGAAGAACTACTGAAGTATGTAGAAGTTGTAAACTCTTCCAAAGATGAATTGGTGTTTGATGGAATTAACAAACTTCTAAGAAATGTAGATCAATATAAGAGATACAAAACACTACATGGGTGAACATATGAACACTACTCAACCATGAATACACAAAGGAAATCAAACTTTGTGAAGTTGAAAATATAAATTGTACTATGATTAGGAGTACTAGAATCTCACAAATATGATCCACTGAAATAATCCCCCATATGAGAGATCTAGATAGAAGGTCTATGAGACACCCAAAAAGAAGATTTCTCCATTGCTTCGTTGAAAAAAGAATTAGCATAACACTTTCATAATACCCCTTTAATGCTAAGAGATATAAACAGACCAACTAAAATTTGGTGTGCAAAGAATTTAGACCTAGAAGTAGGTCCAAAAGATGCACAAGAAACTGAAAAAGGAGTATGCATTAAGGAACACATGCACAAGGTGAGATTCACAAGGATCCATTATTGTGATGGAAAATCAAGTTAACACACATCATGCGATGTGAATCATGAGGATCCATATTTGTGATGTCAAAGAAATGCTCTACACAACCCCCATTACACTTTATAATTCAATGTAAGTATGCAAAATTCTCAAATTCCCTCCCTAAGGAACACATTCAGTTTTTGTGGCACTTTTTATGAGTGCATTTACAAAATTAATTGCTATTATGAGTTCTTAAAAGTTTAAGGACTCATGAGGTGGATTAATAAAACACAGATTAAGTATACCTTTCAAACCTCAATAAAATGATAAAAAATGAAAATTGAAAAACTTCCTCTCCCTATTTGTAAATTATTGCAAAATGAAAAAAGACCCCCCTTTTCCAATTTATTGCAAAATTGAAAAAGACCCCTTTTAACAAGCACTAAATAATTTATCTAAACCATAATTTAAAGTTGATGGTTTAAACAATTCAATTATAATTAATAACAACCAATGGTAATCAAAACATCTAATGTTTGTTAGGTCTTTAAGCCAAGTAAGAATTCATTGACGAGGCAATATCAATTGGGTCACGACGTATGATACATGGAGAGCATGTGAGGAGTGCTGCAAAACAAATAGAGACAAATGCAAAATTGACTGGGTCCTTTTTGTTGGGTTTGGTGAAGCCCAAATTGGAAAGATTCTTGAATAGATCAGATAAGGATGCTTTTTGCCTAAATTGGCAAGTTTCTCTCACAGACTGATTTTTCTATTTATTCGATTAGAGACCATTTTATAAGTAGTGTTGTTGTGTTGAATATTTAATGATCTTAAGAATTAATAAAGAGATTCTCCTGCTGTTGAAAGTGGATGTAGGAAAATTTGCCGAACCACTATAAATTTTGTGTCTCTTATCTTGTTCTTGATTTTTCATGTTTTTCTTCTATTTCTTTTCTCATTTTAATATTAACAATTGGTATTAGAGCCTGAAGCTCGGTGCTGGAAATCAGTGAAGAATTTCTTGAGCTATGTAAAAGTAATGAGCAGAGATGGAAGACAATTAGATGTCAGATCCTAATGAAGTGGAAGTTTCAGATGATGAAGATGATGAAGCTGATGAAGATGATGAAGTTGTTATGGAAGAGAGTCCCAACTGGGATGATTGGGTTCAAGCTCTCATGTCTTGGTCATGTGGCTCTAGATTGAGTGATGATGAAGTGGGAGCTATTCATCAAATGTTTTTGGATGAATTAAATGATGAGGCTGATTTTATTATTGAAGAATTTCTTCTCCATTTAGTTTCACCAGTGAGTGAAGTCTCTTGTTGCTTATTCGGCTATGATAAATTCTCTTCTAGCCATGATTCAGATGACACAGGAGTGACTGATGCCGTGCAAGTGCAACTTGAATCAACACACCATGTTCATTGGTGGGATGGCTGGACAAATGAGGAGATTTCGGCTGAAGAGACTATGGATTTTTCCTTCCAAGATGAGGAGGATGCCTCCCAAGGAGAGGAGGATGTAGTCTGGACTCAGGAGAGTAAAGATGATGATGAACCTGAGGAAGAGGCTGAAGAAAAGGCTGAAAATCAAGAGGCAGAAATAATAGTTTATGGTAATCCTTTATTCGAGTAGGAAACATAACTGGTTTATGATAATCCTTTATTCATGTCTGAGGGGTTTGATATAGTAGCCGACGAGGAGGATGTTGGGTATGTTTCCTTCTTGACTCCTAATGAATATATAAATGGCTTTAGCAAGGAAATTGATGCTGTCCCTGTGGTGCAAGTTGCACATGCTACAGAAAAAGTAGAGGCTAATGAGATAAATACAGAGGAAAAACCCTCAGAGCCAAAAGATCGAGAGAAAGTGGTGCCTGCTAAGGAGGTTCCGCAGCTTGAGAAGAAAGCCTTTCACTTGTTTCAGAATGAGGGAGTTTCGGTTCAGATTGGGACAAAGCACTTGGATGTCCTGAAGGCGGTGCGAGGCATTGTAGACAAAGTTTTTGCACTGCACACACCGTTTGTGCAGGGTCTCGAGTGGGATACCGCCACCGAGTCCCTTAAATCCCTCTTTGGAAAGCTAGAGGAAGGTGCTATAATCATGAACAAGAACACCGGCAAGAGCAAGGGCTACGGCTGCATGACCGTCAGCCAGTTAGCCTCCATTGCTGATGTTTCATCCAAAAAAATCTATGTTCCCATCGACATGTGTGCAAAGGATTTAGATGAGAAATTGAAGTGTGGCATGGGAGGTGTTGGAGGTTATGTGCCCAACACCCAAATGGAAAAGGCGGTGGAGCTCTTTTGTATGCCAGAAAAGAGGAATGTTCAGATTGCTGGAGTATGCGATGAGGAACACCATGGATTACACAGTCCTCTAATGCCCAGAAATGTATCATTTAAGAGCCGAAAGGATAGAGAGAACGCTGCGGAATTAGACACCTATGCAAGCATGGGTACCATGATGGCCAAGGAAAAGAGTTTGAATTCGGTGAAAGGGATGGGTTTCATAGAGTTGAGAGCGATGGAAGAGGCCCAGCTTGGATGGGCAGACCCTACAAAGGAGCCGCCACTAGTTAATGCTCGGGAGGAAGCATATGACAGAGATTCAAAAAGTGACGAGAGCAGAAATGGAGATCTCTAAGCAGCAATCTAGTCTTCAAGTGGGAGATTGTTGGGTTTGGTGAAGCCCAAATTGGCAAGATTCTCAAATAGATTAGATAAGGATGCCTTTTGCCTGAATTGGCAAGTTTCTCTCATAGACTGATTTTTCTATTTATTCGAGTGGAGGCCATTTTATAAGTACTGCTGCTGTGTTGAATATTTAATAATCTTAAGAATTAATAAAGAGATTCTCCTGCTATTGAAAGTGGATGTAGGCAAATTTTTCAAACCACTATAAATTTCGTGTCTCTTATCTTGTTCTTGATTTTTCCTATTTTCCTTCTATTTCTTTGCTCATTTTAATATTAACACTTTTACCAAATGTGGGGTCCTCTCCAAATCCTTCTTTGAAGTCTATTTTCCAACTCCAAGTGTTGAAGATTGCGTGCAAATGTTTAGTAATAAATCATGATCGTAGAGGCTATTAGAATAAAAAATGGATGTCTATTTGAATACAAACTCTTTAATGGATTCCTGAGCTACAAAGTGGGTGACTAGTTGGTTGTTGCCATTGGGAAGAGTATGAAGTAGACCAAGTCATAGTGATGCCAAATGAAAATTACAAGGTCCGTGAGTGGGCGTAAGAAGTGAAGTTGTGACTAATGTGGGTAAGCTGCCTTAGGTAGGTCACAATTTGGAAAGTGCAAGGCAATTCTAGCTAAAAGTGAGCAAAGCAACCTCAATAAATTTTGAACAATGCTTTATACATTAGCAGATTGAAATTGATAATTGGGGGTGAACAACATTGAAGAGGAAGTTAAAAAAAATTCATGGTGGTCAATTCACATTGTTGAAGATTGATTGGAGGTAGGGCACTACTTGGTTGTAGCCCTGCTACTCTTCATTTGTTGTGGCTTGAAGTATATTCAAACTGGAACCTTTCCACTATGATGTGCTTACAATTATGAGGGCTATACTGACAAGATTCAAACACGCTTCACACAGATTTGGCAAATATAAGAACCAGAAGAATATTTATCCTTATGCAGGCCAAGTCAAGGGGTTGCATGGTGAAAACAAGTTGATCTAGCAATGATTAGAACCAAGCTCCTTCCTAAATTTCTACCATGCCTCCTAACATCTATGTATTTGATTGCAAATAGATTATTACAAAAAATCCTTAAACTAGAGATTGGATGCATCCAACGCAGATCCACAAACAAAGATTATTTTTTACATGCAAATCAAATTGCATGGAACTCTAAACTAGGATTAGTGCATGTTATTGGGAAAGGTTTTTTTGCATTTTTCTAATATCATGTTATGATTTGCATTCAAGATCATAATAGCAAAGACCTTGTGCTTCCACAAAATTCACTTCAAATCACTATGTAAATCGTGCCCCAAATTTTCCCTCTCAGAACCTTGATCTTCCTATAGATTATTAACATCAAGATAGGAATGAAAAAAAACTAAATACAATAAATTAGTTCACCTTTGGCTTAAAACTATCTCCCCCTAAAGCTCTGATAACATGTAATACTTAGGAGATCATGGAGATAAAATAACAAAGACAAGTGAATAATAAAAATATTCTATTTAATCAACCCAAATGTACAAATGAGGAAGCCTTGCATATATAGGAAAGGAAGAGAAAATCCACCTATCATTGTGTGTTTTCAATAGCATAGAAAGTCATTTTGATAATTGTAGGATTTCATGTGTTTTCAATAGATTAGAAAGTCATTTCATGAGTGAAGGAATAGATCTAGATTTATTATTTTTGATTTAGATTAGGTTCTATTTCATTGCAATATATCTTTCTTAGACACTCATATTTTCCCCCTCACCACAATAACTAAATAATAAATATACATAAATAGTAAATATATAATATATCTAATATAAATATACAATATTATACTAATATATTAGAAAAATATTTAGTAATTTATATCGAATAAAATATAGTATATAATAGGGCCAAGGTCAAGGTAAAACCAACCAATCTCTGAGTCAAGCTTGCACCTCCTTGAGTTGCATCTCATTCCTTCTTCAACCACTATGGATTCTAAGGATTTTTATCTCAATGTGAAGGGTGGGTTTACAATATCTTACACCATTGATTAAAAAAAATCCAACATATGAGAATGAAAGGTTGTTAGGGAAATCAAATTAGAAAGAAATTTTTAGGAGTAGTCTTAGTCATTGATCACCAAAATTAGGCAACTCCCTCTCAACGAGGGAACACTTTTTTCATAGTTACAAAACACTACAAAATTTTGAGAAATATAGATTGAATCTCTTCACATGATCATACTCATCCTTATTTATCATACACTTCTTGTTATATTAATGTAATAAAAAAATTACCAACAATTTTTGAGTTTTCATTATGATAATAAAGCTTCATCATTGATTGAGCCTCATAAATTGTCACTCTTGATAATTTCACACTTTATTTGGCCCCCCCTTAAGTGCTTGAGCCTAATTATTCTTATTAATTACCTGTACTATTTTCATCTTCATAAAATCAAATTAATTTTAGGAAATTATATTAATTCTTTATTTAACGAGCAACTTAAATTCAAAATAGGTCTGTACTAGGGCACCCTCACCTTGGTATGCCCTATTTTGGCCCAAAATCTAATATTTTATTACTAGCCTCAATAAGTTTACAAATTTAAATTCATTTGTAAGCTTATCAAAAAAATTAATTTGAAAAATGTTGAAATACATATAAATATGTCTTTTTCTCTATTTGAACATCTAAGTAATCTAGTGGAAATTTGATCAATCAAGGCAATCCAAGAGTAGAATAAGCAACATTTTTACAAATCTTTATCAATCAAGATCATGTTTGCAATGCATCATCAAATCCATGTTCATGCGTAGTAAGATACTTAATATTTTATGTTTTCCATTCTTATGAACACTAATCATTTGCAACATCTTCAAAAAACTATCAAGTTCTCTATGTATGAGATATGCTAAATGACTTCAGTTCATCAAGGAATATATATTTGAGTGATACATTGTAGAGTAGTATTTTATCATTCTATTTAATCCATTTCCCTCTACCCAACCTAGGGTAATCACTCTTTACCAACAACATCATAGTCATTTGCGAAGGTGGAAACACCAAAATGAGGATTGAATTAAGAGAACACCCATACAACACAACCCTTCCTCTCTTGTCTTTCTTGTAGGTTGTAGATGTAAAGTGGATTGAAGAAGGCCAAGGACTTGAAGATATGAAACCCTAGATCAAGAATACAAACACCTTCTTTCATCAAATTGGGGAAAGATTGATTATTCATTAACTAACAAACTTTTTTTTTTTTTTTTCATACAATGGTTCCCTTGCCCTTGCCCAACCAGTTTTACCTCAAATTTGAATGCTAGGTTCCATCTTTCTTATTGTTTGCTTCCTTGATTTATATTTCTATATGTTAGTTCTTTATTTTTTGAATTTGTGACTTTTTTTTGTACTTGCATAGTTTTACCTAGTTTGCATCATCAATCACACACATCACATCATTCAATCCCATCATTTCTTTTCACAAGTAAAAAGGAGACTAAAACCTTGATCAACTATTTTGTCTCTTCCTTAAGGATAGTAGCCAGGTATTTTTTTTAATCGTTTTTGTGTCCCCCTAATGTCAAAGGTGGAAATTGTGATTTAGGTTAACCATTAGCCCTATATACCTTTTTCCCACCTTTCAATTGATACTAATTAATACTAGACAAAAATATTATATTATTACATAAATAATAATATTTGTCTTGATATTCTCAACATTGAGTGGAGTGATGCATCTTAATATTATTAGATCATTGTAAAAGTATTTATGAAATAAAATAAAAAATTCTACCTTTACAGTCCCAAAAGATAACATCTAATTGTAACTTGTTGATTTTGAGTATTATCAATTTGTACAAAATAACATATTGTGACAATAATTAGGTTCTAGGTTCTGGATACTGGGAATTGATAATTTATATGCCACATCCAAACCCTAATATTAGAAGCCACTAAATTTGGAAGACATGGTCAAAATGACATTAGTTTGTCTAGAATGCACTCTAAATTTGATGACAAATAGAAGTAGAAACAAAAAAACGCTGGGAGAAGGAAAACTCCGAATGGTATTTTCCACACTTTTATTTGATTGCACATGAGGATTTATAGTAGTCAATAGTTTGCATGAGTGTTAAACTCACAACAGATTGAAGCTTAGAGTTGTAACTATTCTATGTTCAAACACTTGAATGACATTAGGGTGAACTAACACAATTGGTTAGTTGCTCCACCATTGGGTTAGTTTTAGCTGTAGTCAACAATAATTTTTGAACCACTTTTAACACTACAGATAGTCAAAATCTTCATCACTTATCTGGGTTGCATAAATTGATTTCCATCCAACACTTTGGATGCATATTTCATTGTATATTTTAATATATTAAAATTTGAAATCATATTATATTTTGAATTGTAATTAATTAATTGAAATATACATGTTAAATGTCCCAATGATTTCTATAAAAAAGCTAACAAAAAAAATTGAAATGAGCTTCTCAAACCTTGAGTAGATAGCCAGTAAACAAACAACACATATAAAATACATTATAGACCTTGTGTCAACCATAAATACACAAGTCAGGTCGCTCTCTCTCTCGTAGAGGGAATGCCTTTGGTGTAAATAATCTTTCATATGTATTGCAAATGCCAAAAAAAAATTTTAGATGTAAGAATTGGCTATGAAGGTAGCCACCCAAGATCTAGAGGGCTAATAGAAAGCACAAGCATAAGAGAGATAGAAACAATGTGACAAGAATAAATTATATTCTTATCAATGAATGCAAATATGATGTGTTGGACAAAAGTACATAGGAGACCCCTTGGTTATATAGCCAAGGTGAGAACATAGAAGGGCATAAGATTATGACAAGTGTTGTAATCTTATGACATGAGACAACTATGAAAAGCTATCACTCCACCTAAGGTGGAGAGATAATCACATGATGTGTCCACAAAAGGTGGAAGTGATAAAGTAATGACATGTCAAGTCCACTAAAAGTGGAAATTCTCCAACAACCTCCTATGTCCAGTCCCTAAGTAAACTTAACTAAGGTGTAATTATGACCTATGACAAGGTACAACACTTTTAATTACACCAAAAACCCCCCTTAAGTGCAACTTAGGGAGAATTTTTCCCAAGGCCTCTTACTTCATCTGTAGACCATACAATGTTTTCAATTTTTCCCAAGCTTCATGAGAATTTTTACATGATTCAGTTTGGAACAACAAATCTTGAGAAACAAGTCTACGAAGACACCCAAGAGCTTTGGCATGTTTGATCATCCATTTTAAATTTTTCTCATCATCAGTAAGTTCAAGTACCTTATTTTCAACATATAGAGAGTGACCTTCTGTCATCAGAATATTCCATGCATTTTGATGCCATGTTGAATAATTATATGATGTGGGCAAGGAACTTTAGAATGATCCATGAGAATGAGAGAGAAAAAACAAATAGATCAAAGACAATGCACCAAGAGAACCCCTCGAAGCACTCAATCAAGAAACTCCCCAAGCAATATCTGATTTAACACTTTATATTTAGTGCATTTACAATTGCTCGATGCCAAAAAAACAAGCTAGACTTGATCTTAGTGCTTACAGATGCCAAAATAGGCCACAATACCAAGTGAAATTTTTGATACAAAATGAGATCAATTTGATCATACCACTGAAAATTACAGGAAAAATCATGCACTTTCGAAAAAAATTGCACCAAAAAATATTACCGTAGAAGCAAGTTATGAGCTCCCGAAGTTCCCAAAATGAGGACAAAGCAACAACACCTATGAGAATCTGCAAATTTTGGAAAAAATAGACACCAAACCAAAACTTTATTGCACCACTATGTAGAGCACGAAAAATTAGTCTAAAGCTAAAAACATTTCTCGAAAAAAGGACTCAAAATGACTGAGTTATGAAGCTTCAAAGTTCGCCTCCAAAACTGAAAAGCTTATCCATGAGGGGTCAAAAAAATCAAACTAGTCGCTGACGTATTGCTGATGTCAGCAATCCACTAGCTTAAAATTGACGGTTTCCCGCTTGTCGCTGGAAAACGTGCCCTTTGACCTGAATTTGATGCACTCCAGAATATTTTGTAACTGTAATATTCTTTGCTGGTATATGCTGTCGAAATATTCATTCTACCACTGTGATTGATTTTGCTGGATTTGTATAAGTCTGCCGCTAGAATTTTTAACAAACCGGCCTCCTGCTGGACGAATGGAGGGGCAGTGATTGGTGAATGGGAGGCCGCCGATGGATTGTCAACGAGTGGAAGAGGGGCCCGCGAGGTGTATTCGGGGGTGCCACATGGCACCTGTTGGGGCCACGATACTTGCAAGTATGGGTCTACGTACTGTCTACGCAGGTAGTACCAGCCTGCATTATTTTTTTGATTTTTTAAAATAAACTTTTTACAATGAAATTTTGATATATATTTTTTTCTGAAAAGAAATGTATCGATTGAAATTTGATTTTTTAATAGAAAATTTTCAAAACATTTTCAATCAAAATACAATTTTTTTTTCTTCAGAAAATCGTAGCGGATATTGATGACAACCTGGGGTGTCGTACGACTCTTTGGGCAATTTTTTTTGCCTCACCAGATAACTGCTCTTTTTTGGATGAATTGACAGTCGATCTTAGGGTTTTTGGCCCTTTTGGACATGATGGAAGGGTCAGATTTGACCCAAAATGCTCCAAAATTGTAGCTACCTTCTGGATCTAGCAACCACACTTCAACTTCAAACCCTCTTAGATTTGGCCTTGTATATCTGATTTGGACAAAACAAAAGGAAAAATCAACTTTCTCAAACCTTCTGGATGCAATGGTGAGCTTAGATTTGCACCAGTAAGCTCTGATTTGAACCTGCAACAAAGAGCCAAAAATGGAACCTCCTCAGATCTGGAATCTCTCTTTAGAAAAAGACTCTCGAATGGTACCCAACCCACTCTGATACCATGTTAGAATTGGCTATGGATGCCAAGATCTATGGACCAAATGGAAAGCACAAAAAAAGAGAAAGAATGCAACAAGAATAAACTGTATCCAATGTCAATGATATGAGATGATTGTTGATTATGATTGATTACAAATGAGAGACCCCTTGGTTATGTAGCCAAGGTGAGATGCAAGATGTCATAGGATTATGACAAGTGTCTTAATCACATGACATGAGACAACTAATCACACTTACCTAGGTTCACATGTAGTAGTTGTCAAAAGATAAGATAGCAACTAATGACAACTAACATCTTCTAGAAAGATTCCTTCCTATGACCTAAGTAAACTTAACTAAGATGTAAATAAGTCCCCTAGTAATGAACAAACTAGGTACAAGACTTTATTTACACCAACAAAAATTCATTCAATCTTTACTCTTTCATACGTATTACAAAGGACAATACAAATTCATTCAATCTTTACTTCATAAAATATTTGAATAATCTTTACTTACTAGCAATCGCACCTAAGTGTGCAATGGGTATGCTGAAGAAGTGTGGAAAGTCAATAAAAATAAATTCTAATCTATTTTTGTACTATATACAACTATAATAATTATTAATTATAAATTTTCATCTAATTAATAGTTTTATTTTTAAATATAATATATAATAATAGTTCAAGTATAATTAAATTATTTATAATTTATTTATTATTATTAAAATATAATCCACATTTCATATAATAAACTTATAAATCAAATTATATATATTACCTTAAACAAATTATAAATCAAATATTATATTAAATAAAATATAAAACAACTCTTTCAAATAAATGAAAAACAATTATTTTATTTGTAAAGTGGAAATATGGTGTAGACATCGTCTTTGGTTAGTTAACTTTGCAAGATTCTCCTGAAACCATTCGTATATAATTATGTTTGTTAATTTCCATTTTTCAAATTTAAAAAAATCAGATTACTTTACCAAATTCCAAGTTTAAATATTAGTTTACATCTAATTAAAAATAAAAGATAAAACCATAATTTATCTAAAATTTCATCTAGATTCAAAGTTAAAAAAAAAAAAAAATTGAAAAAAAAGAGTATTTAATTTCCTTTGAATAATATAATAATTTTTAATGACTATCTTCCTATTAACCTTAGAAAAGAGCTAAACCCATAGCTATTTGTTTGAAATTACAAGCATCTATCCAATAAATCATAATGTGGAAACGTTATCCTTAAAATTGATAGCAAATTTGAAAGAATGGTCGGTGGACGTGGCATTCGTTATCCAAAATAGTTAATACGGTATTTATAGCTCTAAGCTCCAATGTTTATCCTTCCGTTGGAACTTGTCAACGTCTCGTAGATTGCGCCACCACACACGGTAAAGTTAAAATCTTTTTTAAGGT
Source organism: Sequoia sempervirens (assembly GCA_007258455.2). Taxonomy (NCBI): domain Eukaryota; kingdom Viridiplantae; phylum Streptophyta; class Pinopsida; order Cupressales; family Cupressaceae; genus Sequoia; species Sequoia sempervirens. The sequence continues at coordinate 68,495 of VDFB02257596.1, read as the reverse complement.
AACGGAGGCCTTACCGAAAAGCGTGTTTACCATCGTGACTATTTTTTCCGAGTAGTTTCAATCAATGGGTGAAAGTATTTCCTTGGTGGGAAGACAATAACAGCCATTAAGGCGTACAGCTATTAAATTATATTAAATAGCCAAATATTTTGACTTTGGCAAGCAAGGTGCTCAGTCACCATGTATTAATTCTGGCGGATTGTCGTTTAGCCTTCAGTGGATTTTAATATTTATATGCTCTCTTACTTATTTCAGACACGCAAGCAGAAGAAAATATTGTCGTTTAGCCTTTAGTGGATGTTCAAACCTTATCTTCCTCTTTTTCAAAGCAACGAAAAGACAATCCTTAGCCTCGGTATTGGACATTAAGGTCTTTTCAGCGAGCAGAAGATAAAACAATGTTCATGTCTTTCTTAGTGCAGATTTCCTCTATAAGTACAAAGCACAACTCCTTCAGTAATACATATAAGCATTATTATGCACTACAACATTGAGTTGTAAAGATATGAAGAAACCGAGTGTTTTGAACTACGTAGGCATATTGGTGGTATGCCTCTTGTTTGTAAAGCCTTGTGTGGGTAGTTATTTTACTGTATGGAAAGGGCCTAGGTGTAATAACCAGGCTGCTCGTTACAGTAAATGTGGGTGTTCTAACGTGGGCAGCAATTTGCATGGAGGATATGAGTTTGTATACCAAGGACAGACTTCCGCTGCTTATAATGCTGCTAATTGTCAAGGCGTAGCACATACTCGCTTTAGTGGCGGTGCAAGCGGGTGCACCGCTTTTGGCTGGAAGAGTTTCTTCATACAGTGCTGATGATCGTGTTTTCTAAGTCTTTGTTCGTGTCTATAGTAGGACGCGTTGAATGAAGATTTGCATCTTGTCTTTATGATATGTATCTGATCTGCTAGTATGATAGTACAAATAAACAGATCGTTTTCGTTGTTAGTTGAGGGAGGATTTGTATCTGGTCCTTATGGTTTGTATTGTTGTTTATGATTCATATCTGGCCTAGTTTGTTTAATTTAGTAAGGATTTGAATCTGGTCTTTATGATTGGAATGCGTAGTACTCTTAAATCTAGTAAGGCTTGTATTTAGCTTTTGTGATTGAGAGGCATCTGCTCGGTTAAGTTTACCCAACTTTTGTATTCTCCCTTTAGGATTGAGGGGTAATTTTTAGGTTAAACATGTGAATGATTTATATCTAGTCTTTTATATCATTTGTGCTGGGAATTGATAATTTAGAGATTCTACTTAGTTATATTCACTTAATATTTGGAAAATTTGGGTTTTAGAGTAAATCGGAAAAACAAACATGTTGGAGCATTAATTATTTCGAGGAATTACATTTTTGTTGTTTTGATTAGAGTTAGATGGAGTGAAATAGAATGGATCAATTAATATTATATATTGAGAAGTAAGTATAATCATGTCACACATAATAATTAATGAAATATGGTCTTTAATCATGTCACACGAAATAATTAATGAAATGTGGTCTTTATTGGTTTTGTGATAAAAGATTGACTAATGATTGATGGAAACAGTGAAGTTGGTGTGCTTGGAAATCCTAGATGTTCTAGAGAGTCATATATATGGATCATTGTGCTTGGTTGACCTCACAAATTTGGAACTAAATTGCAATCTATAAACCTATTCTATAACTATAAACTCAACTTGTGATGAGTTTGAGTTTTTCTATGCGAATTATCAAAAAAGTGTATCGCTAGATAATGATATTTTATGTCACACTCTCAAAGTTTTTCTATCAAGTTAGTAGTGGGCATGTGCATCGAGATGGGGTACAAAAAAGTGGCCAAATACCCAAAAACTAGCAAAACACGCTCATGTTTTTGAAGAAATTTAAATAACATGCTCATGTTATGGCTTGGATTTTCCAAACCATAGCATGAGCATGTTATTTGAACAAAAAACACACACAAATTTTTATGAAAGAAAAATGTGTACATATTTTTTATGAACACAAAATGTCTGCACATTTTTATGAAAGAAGAACACGTATTGGTTTTTATGAAAGAAAAATGTGTACATGTTTTTTATGAACACAAAATGTCTGCACATTTTTATGAAAGAAGAACACGTATTGGTTTTTATGAAAGAAAAAAACATATTCATTTTGCTCAATAAAGTTATAAAAAAAACTATCCATTTTTCTCACTTGTGGCTTGAATTTTTTTGCAAAATTTTTCTTTCCCTCTATAAGAATTAGGAGAGAATGGAGATAAAATAACAATCACAAGTGGACAATTCAAATATTGTATTTAGTTGACCCAAATGTACAAATGAGGAAGCCTTGCATATATAGGAAAGGAAGAGGCAATCCACCTATCATGTGGATTGACAAGTGTCCCATGATGTGGCACAAATGAGTAGACTAGTGTCCTATAGGTGTCAACCTAAGGATCACGAGGAATGTGCTAACCAAAAACCTTTTTGAAAAAGTCATCAACCTTGATGCCAAGTGTTGAGTGACCTTTGAGGTGAGATGGAAATTATTCTAACCTCCAAAGGTAAGTACATGAGGTTTACCAAATAACTTGGTAACTGTTGATGGTGTTTTCTGCACAGCAACAACTCAGATAGAATACAAAATCCTATCTCTCTTGAAAGGTAATCTCCAATAATGAATTACTGAAAATCACCCCAAGGTCTCTCGGGTGTTAGGTCATAACAATGCATAAAACAACTCAGATGAAATGTGAAATTGCTGGTAATCACAATCGGACCTTACTACAAGCAAACTAAACCTTTTCAATTTACCAGATCTAACAATATGATGATCTTGAATCCTAAATCTAACCGAATAATAAAGAAATTGCAAAAGATAGGGATGCAGGGAAGGTAATAAAATCTAAATTACTGAACAGACAAGCAATGCAAATGACATATATTTGGAATGGACCTATCTCAAATAACCAATTCCTGTTCGACCCACAAGGCAATCTTTACAAGAACAGTGCAATCTTCTGAGGAGTATAAATTTTCAAATCATAGACTTGCATCTACAACCGAACTTAAGCACATTTGAATATATATGGTCCAGGTTGACTTCACCAGCCTACTACAATCAGATAGTTACTGGGAGTATAGACCAAAGATAGCTACCAACATTCCAAATATGAAATCACATACACCATTTATCTAACTAAACTAATTTATTTCTGAATAATAAACCCTAGATCTTCAAGCAATGTAAAAGATAGAACAAGAGAACCATGCAAGATGAGATAACACAAAGGATTTCACCAGTAAAACCACAATGTCTCCAATTGTATTAATCATCAAATGCTGCAACAATTCAACTGTTCTGAATATGATATCTGCTTCAAGAAATTCTAAAACTCTAACTATTGCTCTTGCTAATCTCTACTATCAAAATCTTCTGAACTGTCCCTTACAATAAGGCAAAAATGCCTATTTATCAAATTTTTTCCAGAACATGTCGGCCCAGCCAAACATTTTACAAAAAAAATAAAAACCGCCAAAACAGGTCGGCCAAGGAAACAACTAAGGCACACATTCAATGCCATCATCCAAGTCGGCCAAGGCACAGTTTCCAAGGAAGTCCGGTCCAATGTATGCCCTATGATAATAGGGAAGCACAAATCTCGAGATAAACCTTAATTGCCACTTCCTTTGTCTTTCCTCCGCGCTGGTGACCCTTGGACCCTCGAGAAAACTCCCTCCAGCTCAGCAACAGGTGGCAATGGCAAAACTTTGAGCCGGCATTTAATTGACTCAATCCCATCATTGGACCGCTCAATGGTCCCCTTCCAATCCTTTCTGCTGGTCAGGTATCTATCTATTATTGCCAAATATGTAGCCGCATCATCAAGCATATGGCCAGTGACAACCTCATCAGAATCTGGGGCATAAACCTCATGCCACCATTCCTTCAATTGATCCAAACTCAGGTACTTGGGAGCCATCTTATTCCTCCCTGTCATCACTTCAAAAAATGCAATGCAACCATCATAGATTGCAGTAAGGTCGGCATCAATGGCTTTTCTTCGTTTCTTTATCTTTTTCAGGGCTCCCTGCCTGATCTGTAATGCTTCGAACCATTCCCATGGTTCATCCAACCTGGAAGAGGGAAGAATTCCATCCTTGCCCAATTGTTCCCTGCCATGCCCCAGAATAATCTTTGTCTTCTGCAACAGAGAATCGACATCATTCATATCCTGAGAAAGGATGCTTTCCATCAGCTCTTTTCCTTGGACTGCATCCTTGCCAACAGACAGGATCTCCTTAATAGCTTCATCCCCTTGTGTCCGAACACTCATCAACCAGTCATGGCAGCTTGTGTGGAAGCCTTCATCTTCTCTATGCCAGAAATTGTTTCCTTCGGCAGAAATCCGGGAGTAGAAGAGGAGGACGGATGGAGGGACTGTAGAGGTTTCATGACCTCTTCTAAGCTTTTCCTCAACCTTTCATTTTCCCTTTTCAATTCTCTCTTTGTCTGAGTCTCCTTCTTCAATCTATCCAGAATCACAGCACTTGACCCCTCGAATTCCTCAATGTCTTGTTCTAGGGAAGCTGGCCCAAGGTTAATGGTTTGGACACTGTAATCCTGGCCTACTACCTCATCTCTTGTTTTATCTGCAACAGGGATGGCGATGTGGACTACACGGTTATGCACCTCATCCCTTTCCACCCGGGAAATTATCCTAGCAGCCTTCTTCTTTTTCCCCTTTCCAATCTGAGATAACATTGCATCCCAGTCGAGAGGAGTGTCCTCTACTATCACTTGTTTCTTCCTTGCTATTTCTTTTTCTAACCAGTCCGGGGCTACAGTGTCCGTCCGGATTCCTTCTGTGTCAGTTTTCCCCGGGTCCTCTGTGGCTTTCTCCTCTTCTGCTACCGCCACCTCGACTTCTCCTTCTTCTGTTGCCTTGTCATCATCTTTCTCTGGGGGTTGTTCACCTTGGTCCGTCTCCTCAAATCCCAACTCAGGAAGCACCCGCGATGGAGTTCCAGCGGGAATGCTTTTCTCTGGTTCTGGCGATCCGCGGCCCTTCTCACTCTCCGGAGAGTCCTCGTACTGCACCAAGGGAGAAGTGTGCCTTTCTTCTGTCTCTACCTCGAGCTCGGCAGCCTCACTGAATAATGCCCCTTCTTTAAACGGCTCTGCCTCTCCGCTGATTTCCTGCTCATCCGGATTTACCGGTTCTGTTACACCCTGTGGAGGAGAGACAGGCTTGTCCTGTTCAGTGGCTGGCGATATTGGAGAAGAAACCTTTGGCTGTGCAGCATCCTTTGGGGACGGAGTTCTGGATCTTCTGGTGTATACTTTGGTCTTCTCCCCTCCGGAGCTTTCTACATCCACAACTGGAGGCTCATCTTCCGAAGTCGTTTGGCCTTTCTTCTTCGCCGCCCTTGTAGTTCTGGCCTTCTTGGGCGGTGGAGGAACATCCTCCTCCTCAGCTTTCTCCACCTCCTCCTCGTCCGAGGACCTGCTGATAGTCAGGGTCTTCCACCTGCGTTTGCCGATAGGTTTCCTTTTTGCTGCAGGTTGAGTCCCCTTAGGGCATCTGACCTTGATTTTGAAAGGAGAGGCCTTGGCTGTTTTCCCCTTGGGGTCCTCTTCCCCGGATTCCTCAGAAGTGGACATGGGGTTGAGATTCCCCATCAGGTCGAAAGTGAGGGGTACATTGGCATTTTCCAACACCCAGACCTCATGTTTGATCCAAGCAAAGGTAAATTTTAGCGCTGGAGCCATTAAGTCCTCCAACTCTGTCACCTCAGGCTCGTTCCAGTCAATATCCGCTACTGACCTATCCTTGATGGGTTCATAGACATGGTCCTGGACCAGTTTTCCATCATCCTCCAGCTGATCTGGAATCAGCTTCACATTGTACTGCCTAATTGCCTCTACTGGCAGCCGGGAATACCTTTTCCTTCGTGCATCAAGGTCATCCTTGATGTTGACCCAGTAGTCCTCCAAGTCCTCCTTGTGCCTGTATTCCCGGGTAGCCCTTTTCTGTGCCCCTCCGGTGATGTCAAAATTCATTCTCTTTGAATGGAAAGAGAATCCATAGGCGGCCAATTCCTCACCTGCAGTGTGAGCTGATTGAATGGAAGGACACATCACATCCACGCCAATCCCAAGAGGGAAGTCACCTCCAAAACCAGTTTTATGTTTCTCCCTCTTGACCACCGTATCGAATTCACAAATTTGTCTTACGACCTCCAGTAGCACTATGTGGTCAGTGGGATACCTGGGCAATCTGTAGGGAGCAACGGGGCATCCATCAATCCGGAGATAAGTGAAAGTGGGGAACTGGATGAACCAGGCCCCATAATTCTTAATCAACCCCTTAGCCCCATCGGACAATCTGATGTGCTCCGCATTCTGAAGGGTCCGAGTAATGTGCATAGTGAAGGCATCATTGGCCCTCCTATAATCTCCGTGTCCGAGGTGCAATTCCGGATAGACCTCATAGATAATGTCCTGTCCAATAGTTCCTGCCGGAGTCAGTCCCTTGTAGGGATAGGAGATGGCCAGTATATATATAACAAAGGAGGACATGGTAAACTTCTTTCCTTCCAAAACATTCCTCAGTTGCCTATCTATTTCTGCACTGATAAGTCCTGCCCAGTGGTAATTCGTTCCTTGGCCTATCTTGGTGATCACATGGACCATCCAACCTTCCAATACCCCGGCAGTTTTGAGTCCGGCCACCCTGCTCAACAGTGTGATGGCATCATAAATATCTGGCCTGAACTTCACCCTGTGCAACTGTTTGGGCAATTTAGAGTGGTGAGACTTGGGTTTCTCAAGCCATGAGTTGATAAGTTGTTGAGCCTTAACTGGCTCGTTTTCATAATACGTGCGAGCCGTGTCAATGTTTAGGGCGCAGACCGAGGGGAGATCCGGCATGCTGAAAGCTCGGGCAATGGAGGCTGGACTGAAATTTGCCAACACCCGTCCCTCAGTACTAACTACCATCTGTGTGTCAAAGGCGTACTGCCTAGCACACTCCAAAATCAGCTCGTAACACTGGACTGCTGGAGGGAACCCTGCCACGTGTACCAACCCTGAATTCATCATCCCTTGCCTCAATGCCGATTGGTCCTTCTCAGCTGTTCTCTGTTTGAATTCTTCGTAACGCCAGGCACCAACGTTGGTATCGGACACATCTGCCCACACGGAGGATATCTTACTCTCTGGGACCTGACTCCTCATGTCCAATCTCAATTTTTCTGTCTCGGAAACTGCAGATGCCCCCGCACCACCTTTGGACTTCCCAGCAGCAGCTTTGCTTGATTCAGCCTGCACATCCAAGAATTATTATTAGAATTTAATTATTAAACTCATATCCATCCAAAAGGTTAGCATACATCATACAAATCCATTAAAACCAAATGCCAATTGCCAATCTTCCGAGATCCGGAGAAATCAAATAATCCGGGAAAATCGTATAATCCGGGAAAATACATTCGGGGCGGAATTCCGGAGAAATCCGACCCAGACGGACTCCTGCCACCAAAGCACTATTAGCCATGTAAATCATTAATATGCTCGGAAATCAAAGGAAAATCATCAATTTTACTCTTTGGCAATCAAGAAATAGGCATTAACAATCACTCCATCAATCCTCTCATCGAAATATACAAAAGAATGCAATCAGACAGGAAATCCGGAAAAATCCGAATGGGACGGACTTTCGCGGACAGCATCAAATGCACCGGAAATTAACCCTGTCCGCGGAATAAAAGGAAACCGGGAAAATCCGGGAGACCAGAAATTCCGCGACAGCCTCGGAAACCCGAAAAATGGCAAAACGTGCACCAAAACAGGAGCGACCACAAGATCTTCAATATCAAAGCTCGAATGAACCCAAAACCGACGACAATCACCAGACTCGAATATGCAAAGGGTTCCAACACTCAGAAGCACTCAAAGGAAGGATCCCATACTAAGATGATGATGCCCTAAATCGAACAACCACATATCCGCCATTAAAACCAGAGCAAGCTTTTAGGGTTAAAATATCAGTTCGGGATTTACCTAAAAGCCCTCTAATCCTCACAGGACGGGGAAGCCAACATAAAACGAGGCGAAAGTCATTCAAACACAAGATCAAATCATCGCTTTAACCGAAACACCAAGAAAACCCTAAATTCGCATGGTAACACATCCCGCACCCAAAACAATTAAGCAACACGACCCAGAATTCCGTCTAAAGTGTAAATATGCAATCAAGCGGATAAACGGAACTCATAGGGCACGAGAGATGGGCTTCAAAAAAAAAAAATGGATCAACCCGACTGAATAAATACGACACCCAAAGTCAAAACATGAGCCGACCCCAAAATTCAACAATGCCCAGTACAAGAAAACCCCAAATCACCATGCAAGCTAACGGAAGGGCGACGAATACATACCATGGATCCAGACGAGCAGAAATCGAGCTTAGAAAATCAATCGACGTGACAACACGTCCAAGCAACGAGATACTGGCAGCAACACTCAAGCAATCCACGCGCAAACAAACCAAGGTCAAACCTCAAAGCTGAAACGAAGTTCTGAATCGCCAGAGCAGAAAACAAGGAAGCAATCAAAATTGGAATGAATCAGAAAATGCCCTAAATTCGCCCTTATACCTGTCTGAACCAAGATACCTCAGCCATTAATGGGCGAAAAGACGTTTCTTACAAGTCTGGAAACCCGTGCCCCAAGTGGAATTTCGGAGAATCCCGAAATGCGCGGAGACACGGATTCCGCGGAAATGCAGAAACCGGGGAAATCAGGAATATCGGGATTCTGACGGAATCCGGGAAAATCCGACTGGACCGGAAAATCCCGAAGTTAGGAAAAAACCCGGAATCGGAGAATCTGGCAAGAGACGGACAAAGAACCGGGACCGGAGAAATCCGCCAGAGGCCGAAAATCCCGGATCCAGGTGAAAACCCGGACTTGGCCAAAAACCCAATTTCAATCAATTGCAACCCCAAGGCAAGGGCGAAGCCAGCAAAACCAACATGTCAAGACCCCAAAATGATAAATCCAATAAAATCAAAGGTCAAAGACACAAAAAAGAAAGGGGGTCCCCCACTCCAAGTGGGGCGTGTGTGCAAAAACTGCACAACAGTAACCTCAAGAGGTCTAAAAGGTTGCACATTTAATTATACAAGATGTTTTCTAACCTCACCAACCTAAGTACACTTGAGTATAGTGAATACATAAATTATTCACTCTAACACCCCCCTTAAGAGATACTTGGGGAGATCAAAAAAGTGAAAATAGATAGAAATGGGTCCTAGCTACAATGACATGTTAGGTTCCCATGTACAAAGCAATCTCTTATAAATGGAGAAAGATAGAAAACCTAGTGGGAACAAAACTATCCTCCAAAAAAAAGAAAGAGAAGGATTTAAGACCTTCTAAAAATATGTCCCATGATGATAGGAATATGATGAAGAAGAACTACTAAAGCATGTAGAAGTTGTAAACTCTTCCAAAGATGAATTGGTGTTTGATGGAATTAACGAACCTCTAAAAAATGTAGATCAATATAAGAGATACAAAACACTATATGAGTGAACATATGAGCACTACTCAACCATGAATGCACAAGGGAAATCAAACTTTGTGAAGTTGGAAATATAGATAGTACTGTGATTAGGAGTACTAGAATCTCACAAAATATGATCCACTGAAATAATGCCCCATATGAGAGATCAAGATAGAAGGTCTATGAGACCCCCAAAAAGAAGATTTCTCCACTACTTCATTGAAAGAAGAATTAGCATAACAATTTCATAATCCCACCTTAATGCTAAGAGATATAAGCAAACCAACTGAAATTGGGCACAAGAATGTGCAAGGAATTTAGACCCAAAAGTAGGTCCAAAAGATGCATAAGAAATTGAAAAAGGAGTGCATTAAGGAACACATGCACAAGGTGAGATTCACAAGGATCCATTGTTGTGATGGAAAATCGAGGCAATACACACCATGTGACGTGAATCATGAGGATCCATATCTATGATGTCAAAGAAAGGCTCTACATAACCCCCCCCATTACACTTTATAATTCAATGTAAGTACAAAATTCTCAAATTCCCACTTAAGGAACATATTCAATTTGTGTGGCACTTTATATGAGTGCATTTACACAATTAATTGCTATTATGAATTCTTAAAAATTTAAGTCATGAGGTGGATTAATAAAACATAGATTAAGTATACCTTTCAAACCTCAATAAAATGATAAAAATTGAAAATTGAAAAGCTTCCTCTCCCCATTTGCAAGTTATTGCAAAAAGAAAAAAGACCCCCCTTTACCAATTTATTGCAAAAATGAAAAAGATGCCTTTTAATAAGCACTAAATAATTTATCTAAATTGTGATTTAAAGTTGATGGTTTAAACAATTTAATTATAATTGATAACAACCAATGGTAATCAAAACATCTAATGTTTCTTAGGTTTTTTAAGCCAAGTAAGAAGTCATTGACGAGGCAATATCAATTGGATCACGACCTATGATACATGGAGACCACGTGAGGAGTGCTGCAAAACAAATAGACAAATGCAAAATTGACCGGGTCCTTTTACCAAGTGTGGGATCTTCTCCAAACCCTTCTTTGAAGTCTATTTTCCAATTCCAAGTGTTGAAGATTACGTGCAAATATCAGTAATAAATCATGATCCTATAGGCTATTAGAATAAAAAATGGATGTCTATTTGAATACAAACTCTTTAATGGATTCCTGAGCTGTAAAGTGGGTGAATGATTGGTTGTTGCCATTGGGAAGAGTCTAAAGTAGACCAAGTCAAAGTCATGCCAAATGAAAATGACAAGGTCCGTGAGTGGGCGTAACAAGTGAAGTTGTGACTAAAGTGGGTAAGCTGCTTTTCCAAGAGATAAAGGGTAGGTCACAATTTGGAAAGGGCAAGGAAATTCTAGCTAAAAGTTAGCAAAGCAGCCTCAATAAATTTTGAACAATTCTTTATATATTAGCAGACTGAAATTGATAATTGGGGGTGCACAACGTTGAAGAGGAAGTTAAAAAAAATTTCATGGTGGTCGATTCACATTGTTGAAGATTGATTGGAGGTAGGGCACGACTTGGTAACATCCCTGTTACTCATCATTTGCTGTGGCTTGAAGTATATTCAAACTGGAACCTTGCCTCTATGACGTGCTTACAATTATGAGGACTATACTGACAACATTCAAACACCCTTCACATAGATCTGGCAAATATAAGAACCAGAAGAATATTTATCCTTATGCAGGCCGAGTCAAAGGGCTGCATGGTGAAAACAAGTTGATCTAGCAATGATAAGAACCAAGCTCCTTCCTAAATGTCTGCCATGCCTCCTAACATCTATGTATTTGATTGCAAATAGATTATTACAAAAAATCCTTAAACTAGAGATTGGATGCATCCAACGCAGATCCATAAACAAAGATTATTTTTTACATGCAAATCAAATTGCATGGAACTCTAAACTAGGATTGGTGCATGTTATTGGGAATTTTTTTTTTTTTTTGCATTTCTCTAATATCATGTTAGGATTTGCATCCAAGATCATAATAGTAAAGACCTTGTGCTTCCACAAAATTCACTTCAAATCATTATGCAAATTCTGCCCTTAATTTTCCCTCTCAAAACCTTAATCTTCCTATAGATTATTAACATCAAAATAGGAATGAAAAAACTAAATACAATAAATTAGTTCACCTTTTGCTTAAAACTATCTCCCCCTAAAGCTGTGATAATATATAATACTTAGGAGATCATGGAGATAAAATAACAAACACAAGTGAATAATACAAATATTGTATTTAGTCAACCCAAATGTACAAATGAGGAAGCCTTGCATATATAGGCAAGGAAGAAAGAATCCACCTATCATGTGGATTGACAAGTGCCCCATGATGCAACATAAATGAGTAGACAAGTGTCCTATAGCTGCCAACCTTAGGATCACTAGGAATGTGCAAGCCAATGTAACCTATTTGATGAAGTCATCAACCTTGATGCCAAGTGTTGGGTCACCTTTGAGGTGAGATGAAAATTTTTGCAACCTCAAAAGGTAAGTACATGAGGTTTACTAAATAACTTGGTAACCTCAAGAGGTCTAAAAGGTTGCACATTAAATTAGACAAGATGTTGTCTAACCACATCAACCTAAGTACACTTGAGTATTTTGAATTGACAAATCACTCACTCTAACACCCTCAAGCCAACATAACGTGAATTTGTTTTTTCTCGTTGCCACCTAGCTTCACAATGCTATACTAGAGAAGAGGAAAGTACTATTTTTTTGTGCATTATATTTGAATTTTGTTTGTATTTGAAAAAAACAATTATTTTTTTATCAATTTCATGGATTTTTTAATTATATAACAAATCATATAAACCCTAAGCCACAAGCATATTTAAATGATGAAATGTCTAAGGAAAACCCTAGGATGTCTAACCCTCCTCCAACCCTTCCAACAAACCCTGGACAAAGCCAAGAGAATTTGTTATGACATCTAAAACAAAGAAAAGTTGTAATTTTTGAATTAGTTTCAAAATTGAGGAGTTCAACGTTAATCACCTATCCCTTGCCTCATCATTGGAAGAAATGATGATAAATGTTGAAATAGTCACAAATCAAATAAATCAATGGAAAAATTATAGAGATTCATGTCATCAATTTTATTCAACAAAATTTTCCTATGATGAAGTGAAAAGGAAAGACATAAGCAAAGAAAATATGTGTGTTCTTTTTATGGATCCTAGAACTAATGAACATATTCCTCTGAATTCAAAGAGGTTTCTAGAATACATTAATGTAATCATGATGAGATAAGAAATAATTTTTTAGATAGGTGGTGGATGGTTTTTGACAAACCTCCATGTAATAATTAGGGGGTGCCACTCTATTTTCTTAGAAAACTATTATGTGAGCTTCAAGGTAGAGGTGGAGGCTCTTCCCAAAATAGACCAAGAGCTCAATGAGTAGATAACTATAAACATCAAAGAACACTAGCATAAAGACTTGTTTATCATGTGACAGTTTTAGTAGCCATCAATGAGAGTATGGACGTTTAGACTCTCAATGAAATTTCTAGATTCATAGACACCATTATAGAGCATGACCCATAGATATCCTAGCCTTTTTCCTCACAAGATGATACAACAACACTCTATTTCCCCTAGCTCTCATATATGTTCAAACTATTGTAATCTATGATTTGGGAGAGATAGCAATGTAAAGGGTGTAGATGGTTCCACCGCCCATGTATGTTATTTGTTGGGAAATTGTGTCTCAACCTTGTAATTACATAAGTTACTACTGATACATAAGGTATTTTTCATCTGATGATGATAGGGGGGTACGGGGGGTCTCCCTCTATGAGGGGTCTAGAGGGATCATCCCCCTGGTTGGGGTCTAGGGGTAGTGCACCCTAGCAGGAGCTCAAGGGAAGCACACCTAAAAGGAAATTGTTATTTATATTATATTATTGTAAATCTAGACTGTTCATCATTAGGTCTTAGATTTGATGACTTATATTTTACTAGATTGACTTGCTCTAGAAGGTAAACCTATTTTATGAGGGCATTGTATTATGGTTGTGTATTGTGATGTATTACAAGAGTCTAGTAGTGGTCGTGTTGCCTTTGGATCTCTGGTTGGTGATACTCTTGTGAGAAGCTTTCTCCTCAAAGTATAGTTTATTTTTTGTAATTTTTGAATAATATTTTGGGTGGCTTATCGAGTGTGGGGTTTTTCTCCTGGAAGGGTTTTCCCCATGTAAATCACTGTGTTGTGGTATGCATGATATTTATGTTTATTTTTGTTAAAGTTTCTATAACTGTTAAATATTTGTAAATTTTTTGCATTATCCTCCTCTCAAGATTAGTGTAGGAAGTTGTTCCCCTACCTTAGCTTTCCTACATTCTTATAGTATAGGTGTTATGCAAGTAGCGGGGGTCATCAAGGTGGTGTATCAAATAATGCAGTGATGATAGATGTGTTGTTAAATAAGGTATATGTTGGTCAAATGTAGGTATGTTGATTTGAATTTATAACATCTTATCTATTAAATACTTAAACTTTGTAAATGTAAATAGATTTTTAATTATAGAATTGAATTAAACAGATGCAAGCACTATGCATTTTACAGTGTAATACTAGAGGGTGGTACATCATTGAGCATTTTTGCAATAACTTATACACCTACTTCTGTATCAGAGATACAATTTGTATAATATATCAAAATAAAATAATACTTTGTATTCAAAATAATGTTTAATATTTAAAATATAAATTTTTATTGAATAGGTTGACATCACATCAACATCTAATAGACATGTTTCCATGGATGCTTATGACCTTGGATTTACATAGGTACACTATAACACATTTAAGTTTGTTTTAGAAAATTTTAAATTTGTTGTTTATATATATTTGTGAAATTTGTAGTTTAATCTATTATTGTTTTTTTAGTTGATGAATAGAATAGTCACAACTCTTGGCGTAAGAGAAAAATTGGAAGTTGGTGTTAGTGCAACAATTTCATCATCAATATTCTTAACTCTGGTATGAGTATGAATATAGATGTTTAATAATGTTTAGTTTTTGGAAATTGATATTAGTATCGACCTATACAAAATAATTGATAAATATGTCTTTTTTATGTTATATATGGATGTAAACACCCCTGTGTGAGGAAAAACATCTCTTGATGATGTCGAGAATCGTAGGAAAGAAGAATTAGACTACCAGTATGTTGGGAGTGTGTTTATAATATATGCATCATTTTAAATAATTTTTATAGTATTTAACATTGGCATAGTATCTAATTTTATATTTTTTATGTATAGTTTGGGGTACAAAATAATGAGTATCATAAGAGATTAGAATGACACAATATACCAACAATTACAAGTGATTGAGGTTCAATGCATGGTTTGGAAAAAAGAGGCCATTCAAATATGTTTTCGATATTAAAAGTCATATTTTTATTACATTTTTTTAAAATAAGAATATAATATAAGTTAAAACGTTTATTTAATTCCATAGAAATGACTCAGGAGATGATGTAGTTAGATCTAGAGGGAGATGGAAACAAACAATTACCTTTTGATCTAGTGTTGATGAACCTTTGAGGACATTATCAAACCATACTAGTTGTTACTTTTCAAATCCATCATTGAACATCACAAACCTTCTCTCACTACTATTTTGCTACAAGAATGATTATTAAGTGTTGTCATTGATGCCTATTGAGATTGTTGCAAGACTATGAACCATTGATGCTTTGATTGGTTGCATTATGTTGTCATTAGTAAAGTTATTGGTATGAACCTATAGTGTTTCTTTGATAATATTTTGTCTATGGATATGTGTTTGATTTACTATGTTTGTTCATTTGTGTTTTAAAAGTGTTGAAGATGATAAGGATGTGTCTCTGGTGCTTGGTTTCCAAGTGCTTTTGAGAAAATTTGATAGAAAGAGGAAACAATGTGTTGTGGTGTTTTGGGTGATAGAGTTTTGTTTTGGTTTTTCTCCACATTTCTTCTAGGTTAAAGATAAACCTGTGAAATTCATATATGTTGGTCAAAATATTTTTATAGGTGTTGTATTCAAGAGTTGGTTTGTTGGATCATTGTACAAAATTTGTGTTCACCAGTGTGTGAATTATGCATTATAGATGTGTTCGAGATATGTTTTTTCTTTGTGTTTCTCCATAGTTACGCTTAAGGTAAAAATGTGAATCTAAAGAAGTTTTTATGGTGTTTGTGTCATTGTTCATTCAATTTAGTTAATGATTTGGTTCTTCGAACGTCAATTTTCAAGTAGCAATGTATGGTAGAGTTGTCTGAGTGTACTAGGAGTGTACATTCTTCAGGTGGAACTTGTTGCAAAGGATTTTGTTGGATTTTAGGGTGTTTGAGGAATATTCTGGATCATGTTCAAGCATGGTGTGTGGTTAAAAAGTCATCCTTGGGTTTGAGGAAGCGTTTACTTAAAATTTTAATGGTGTTTACACTACTTGCGATGAATAAATATTGTTTATAGAAGCATGTAGTTGTGCAGTGTTATAGATTTAGGTCCCATCTAAGGTTTGATGTGGTTCACTTTCACTTCTATCTGCCATGGAATTTTTTTGGCACCAACCTAATTTGAATTTGCACATTTGATGTGAATAGCCAACATTGGAGAAGGTTTCAAGGTTGAAGATGCTATTAGTATGAGTTGAGTTGTTGAAGGATGTTAAGATAGATGTGAGAGATGTGAATAATGCAAAGTGTAGTGTGTTAGAGTGCAAAATTGAGAAGTATAGTGTGAGATTTTATGTGTTAGTTTACTAAATGTAGTGAGTAGGAGGTGGCTACAATTCCTCAATTCGACTATGAAGGTGTTGATGTCATTTTGGTGGATTCTCTATTGCATTGATATGCTTTTTTGTATATAACATTTCTTCTCTATCTTCTTTTCCATTCTAGCAGTGTGCTTTTTGGTAGTGAGCCATTCTTTTTTGGGTAGTGAGCCCTACTATATTCGATGGTTATATTAATTATTGTGAGCTAAACCTTAGTGTGGTTTTTCCCTTCTTAGATTTTCCACATAAATCTAATGTTCAATATTCATAGATGAACTCACTTTTGATGCCTGTACATGACACATAGATAAATTTTTTGGCATGTCTATATGTATTGATGGTATTTTGTAGACTGAGAGACAATACATTGACCTCATGCCACTGTATGATATTTTGATGAAATTTTGTACACCCTCATGATGACATTTTGATCATATTTTGTGTACCCTCATGATGAAATTGTTTAAAATTTTGATGACATTTTTTATGAGTTCATGGATTTATGAAGATCAATTTATATAAATATTTTATGCATAAATTGGTAGCTTAAATGGTTTAAAATGTTCTCATAATTTACTTAGCCCTAAGCGGTGTTTGTATGAGGACCCAAATGTTTTAGTAGTGCTTATATATTTAGATTGGAACCACTTAGTACATTAATACACTATTTAATTTTTTTTTATACTTGTAGCAAAAGAACAAGATCATGTTTGATTTCCTAGTCTCATATATATTTTTTAACCCAAATGTGACGTATGATTTGTTTCCATATGTCTTTTATAACATTTTAGAAATGAGGAAATATCACATGTATTGATTTTTATGGTGTGGAATTGTCTAGGGTAATTTTATATTGTGTGGGTCTATATTATCTACAAGGATGCATGATATAGAATTGTCCAAGTTTAGGCTACAAATCATAACCCTATTTATGGTAATGCAAGCTTCTATAAAGTTTGTTTGTAACCTTCTAATCCCATATCCAATTTTTAATTTTTGAATATAATTGTCTATCATGTCACAACAAGTTAACTACAAGGTAAAATTTATCACCTTATAAAAAAATAATAATTAAGTCCCAATTGCAACATTAATGGTTCTTCAGATATTTAGTGAAGATGATTGTTAGAGGATGATTGGATTGTAAAATGCATCTTGGAAAAAAAATGATTGGTAAATATTGAGGTTGATGATGCCAACTCGAAGGCTCCACTCCAAAAGAAAGTGTTCTAATAGGCTCCACTCCAAGGAATCACTCCACAAAAATAAATAAACTGTCAGAAGAAAAAGATGACGTCTTGGGTGAGTAGGGACTTCTAACATTGTGAGAATGGGTTGAGAGAGAAACTCTGCCCAGCTGACATGTGTCCTGACCCGCGTTTGAAAGAAAAACTGATATACATAAATTTGTGTAGCCACCACATGGCGCATTGCGCGCTTTGGGAGTGAAATTTTTTATTTGAGCGTAGAGCAATTTGAAGCTGGAAAAAGAGCAAGGGCTGAAAACTCAAAAAAGAATAAGGAAAAAATTGTTTTACAACTACCATGGTGAATAATTTCTTTATTGAGTGTATGGAAGTTGTACTATGACAATTTGTGTAGAAATTTTGTGTTAGGTATTCTATACCTCTCAGTAAAACTGGTATGAAAAGTTTTAACACAACCAAAGTATATAATTTCAACAAAGTTTCTGTATGTTTGGTATGAGCAAGAATATTCTTTGCATGTCAAGTCAAAGTCCACGCAATGGATAAAAAGTCACCTTGGTTATTAATACCCTTGTGCATCGTACCTATTTTCTACATCAAACATGATTGCTCAAAATGTGATGCCTCCAAGCAAAGCAAAACAATACTCATCAATAACTAACAACATCTAATTTATATCCATCATTAAATATTTCTTCTAAACTAACACCCATCCTACATCACATTATCATTAGTACCATATCCATCTTGAATCCATAAATGTTGTCAAATACATATCATGATGATAATAAAGCAATGAAAACATCAGGTATCATGAATAAATGAAATACATCCATCATATGTCAATATCATCACATGTACATAATAAAACATCACATGTTATAAAATATGATCCATCCATCCATATTATATCCGTACATTAGAAAAGTACAAAAAAACATGTATGTATCATACATAGTCATCGATGATCATCACATAAACACATAAAATGAGCCTCATGTCGAAGAAGGTATATCTCATATATATCATCATAAAAAATGGGAATGTCATGATACATCATCATTGAAACATATGTGATAGGATAATAAAAAATAATACATGTATATGAGGCCTTGACTAGGCTAATGGATATATATACAAATACATGTCTATAAAGCCTCTAAACAATAAAAATCGTAAAGATCAAGAACACAATGCCATTGCTCAACAAGAAGAGGAGGAATCTATAGACCGGGCTACAAACTACCATCTGGATTTGGCTATTTAACAGACTGCCCACTTGACTTAACACCACCACCCACAATACTAGGCTCTCTGAATCTTGATCATTGCTATGCCTGAGGAAAAAAACATCATACATAGTGTGATAGTATGTAGTCCTCTATAATAACTGATCCTGCTCAATGTGAAGATTATCATGCTATGTCCTCAAACTATCCAGGTCTCTGTGGTAATGGCCTGTAACTGGGTCTTGGCAATGAGACAATGCCCAATCTCTGTATCTCTCTTTGCTCTAAAGCCATCTAACTCTACTATCACTATGGAAAGTTGTGCCTCCATGGCTTGTCACCGGCCTATCTCTATAGCTAACTGTGCACCTCCATCCCCAGGTGGTGGAGGGGAACCTGGAACTTGTCTCCGAACTTGAGGCATCTGATCACCTTGACCACCCTATGCACCATCTTGTTAGGCCCTACCAAGTTTCTTTGCTAGGATCTCAATGTGTTGTCTCTCTCCATGTGGGCCTGTGATACTTGCTCTGGCCATTGTGGGATCACCACTAGGATCTATAAATATCAAAGGCATATGTCATGCCAACCACTGATCAAAATTAGGAGTGGTACCCAAATTTGCTAGGCCTACTGGCCAACTGCATCCAAATGGGGCAAGATCTCTAAACTGAGCAACATGAGCATCTTAGTCAGGTTGTAGACCCCATACAAGGACCTCTCTAGTGGTTTGACCAAACTAAGCCTCATATGCATCAAGAAACTGACCTTGTCTCTCTCTTAATCACCTGCATACTCTGTTAGGTAAATATCGCTCTAGAAGAGAACACACATGACTAATCAACCATCTAGCCTATTTGCAGTATACCAATTGCTCCTGATCCTCGGTCCATGCCTCACAATCCATATAAGGTCTCCAAAAAATCTTGACATGTCATCAAATACATGGTGATAGTAGGAAAGCTATCCAAGAAGGGTATAATGAAGGAAATCTCTGTTACGATAAGAGTATGGATCCCCAGTAGTATGATCCTGTACACCATTAGGCCGAGCAACTACAATGTACTCCTAGGCCCATACATGCTAAAGAGAGACACCTACAAAAATAGATTTCCCACCACAATATACGCAACCTCATGCATATCTCTATATAGGTGGGCAAGAAGACATGGACCCCATGCGTATCTAGTCCCATGCTCAAACATCCCCTCAATACATATAACCCATCCCATAGGGAACTAATGGCCTCCCCTATTAGGAGCAACTAGACCTGACACCAAACCACATGAGCAAGGGAAACAAGATCGACACTACCAACAAACTTGGATAAATCTATCTCCGACTAGTGAACCTCCAAATGTCTCACACCAAGCACACACTGCATGCATGGGTACCAATCAAATGAAGTATTTAATGAGCTCACCATGGATAGGTGTGCAAAGAATCCTCCACACATTCTTGAAGGTAATGGTGACCTCCCCTATAGGTAAATGGATTGAGGAGGTCTCTAAATGCCACCTCTCTATGAGTGTAGTCATCATCGCATTATGGCATTGGTTGGTAGGCATATAAAAAATGTGTTGCAAACTGACAACATCAAGAATATCTCACTCCAATATGTCAAAACCAATAAGGAAATTGAATAGATCTCAGGGTTTTTTATCCCTTGACTATAGTGGTTTAAGGACCATCTGCAATCATTTCAACCCACAATGTTACCGGTTCACTCTGAACACATGTGCAAAATAAAATGAAAATAATGAATAAACTTAGGGTTCCAAAAAAGTCAAAAGTGAAGAAATCTGAGCAAAAAAAATGAAATTTGTAACAAAAGCAATGAAAATTGGAAAATGCGAGCAATATTTGACAAAAGTGATGGGAAATTTCAAAAGCACAAATGTCAAAAGTGCAAAAGTATTTCAAAGGTGTGAATTGAAAGCAAGTGCGTGAAAAATGAAAGAAAAAACACAAAGGTGCAAAAATATGTCAAAGGCGAAATTCAAAAGCAAAGTTTTAAGATGAAGGCACAAAATTATATCAAAGGAAATCTTTTTACAAAGTCAAAAGCGGTAAAACCAAGGAAAAATCACTAAAAACCTAAAACCTATGCTATTGACAAATTTGACTTTGTGCATTAATTATGCAAACACAGAAAGACAAAAAATGAGAATCGAGAGGGTACATACTAGGGCACTAATGCCTGCAAGCCATCCATACTCTCAAACTGCATCTACACGATGTGGGACTCCCCGAATCAACACCATAGCTCCTCGACATCTGAAGAAATGAGAGCACAGAGGCCAACAGGAGTTAATCTATAAGAATTTGAGAAGGTACTGGAATGAGGGTGAGGTTAAAGGCCTGGTGCCTATTTTAACCCTCAAAAACCTTAATTTTTACCTAGGAAACCCTAATTTTTACTTAGGGAACCTTCCTACGTTAAAATTAGGAGTTCCCAAGAACATTTGAATGATCAACAAAAGACCTATAGACTTAATTTTTCATCCTCTACACATCGAAACTAAAATAGAATAGTGTCATGAGCTTGACCTCAAAATCAAAAATTTTGGCCAAGCTCTCGAGGGGGCAGCACAGAGTCCTACCATCATTCCACTGATTGTTGGGGCACAGTGGAGCATAATTTTTTTCAAAATCTTGATCTTAACATCGAATCTTTGAAATAAAGCAACCCGTACTTTATATCAAAGAGGGGAAAAATGTAGACATGTAAAATTGACCTAACACTTATCACACACCTTAAATGACATTCTCACATCATCAACATCATTATTATCAAATATCACTGCATTTCACGTCAGTTGCATTAAAAAACACTAATTTCCCCTATTAATTGAATAATATGACATTATTTAATTAATTCACTTTTTTTTATTATCATTTTTTGACTAATTAAATAAATTCCATTCATTTAATAAAGTCCTAAAACCCTATTTCTACTATTAATTGAATAATACAACATTATTTAATTAATTCACATTTTATCATTTTGGCCAATTAAATAAATTACATTTATTTAATAATGTCCTAATCTAATTTTAATTCATCTTTATTAGTTAAATAACACCAATTATTTAATTACATCGCTAAATCACTTTATTCCTCTAAGTCGATTGAATTATTAAATCATAACAATTTAATTAACTCACTTTCCCTCCAAATTTGAATAATTTGAATAAACTATTCAAAACATCATCAAAAATAAAATCAAACTAATGCAACTTTATTTGCAAAATTCAAACATGATTTGCATGTTCAACTCCAAAATGAATGAATGAATTAAATCAATTAATTAATCATTCTCAACCACTGTCTTGATTGAGCAAATTACGATCCCCTGATTTCTCAATCTCTTCCTAACTAATTAATCTATTCCCGATTGATCAATCTATATTTCCTAACTGATCAATCTAATTCTCAAACCTATAGATTATTCAATCTATTTCTTCAATCACACTAATCATATAATCTATTTTACATAGATTATTCCCATCTAAATCCTCTCAACATCTTTCAACCGTCGATCAAAATATTCTACTCTGTGATCCTGATTGTCCATTTCAAATCACAATTTCTATATAACAAACCTCTTTCCTCATAAAAAGAGGATCAAAGAATACACCTATCTTGCACAATGAAGTACTACCGAGATCATAACCAACATTGATAACACTTCAACACATCTCTTCGATCAACACATGCATCATTCTTCAAGGCTTCTCTCATGCAACAATGAAGGCTTCATAGTGATATGAACAATCCAACATCTTGTGAACACACTTCGACATGGGATGGTAACCTTTCCTTTGTTTTGAAGTCATTTTGATAATCGTAGGATTTCATTGTGTGTTTTCAATAGCTTAGAAAGTCATTTCATGAGTGAAGGAATATATCTAGATTTATTGTTTTTGATTTAGATTAGCTTCTATTTCATTGCAATATATCTTGCTTAGACACTCAAATTTTCCCCCTCACCATAATAACTAAATAATAAATAATAAATATATCTAATATAAATATAAAATATTATACTAATATATTATAAAAATATTTAGTAATTTATATTGAATAAAATATAGTATATAATAGGGCCAAGGTAAAGGTAAAACCCACCAATCTTTGAATCAAGCTTGCACCTCCTCAACTCGCATGTCATTCCTTCTTCAACCACTATGGATTCTAAGGATTTTTATCTCAATGTGAAGGGTGGTTTTATCATATCTTAGACCATTGATTAAAAAAAATTCAACATATATGAAAATGAAAGGTTGTTAGGGAAATCAAATTAGAAATAACTTTTTAGGAGTAGTCTTAGTCATTGATCACCAAAATTAGGCAACTCCCTCTCAGAGAGGGAACACCTTTTTCATAGTTACAAAACACTACGAAATTTTGAGAAATATAGATTGACTCTCTTCACATGATCATACTCATCCTTATTTATCATACACTTCTTTTTATATTAATGTAATAAAAAAATTACCAACAATTTTTGAGTTTTCATTATGATAGTAAAGTTTCATCATTGATGTAGCCTCATATATTGTCACTCTTGATAATTTCACACTTTATTTGGCTCCCCCTTAAGTGCTTGAGTCTAATTATGCTTATTAATTACCTGTACTATTGTCATCTTCATAAAATCAAATTAATTTTAGGAAATTATATTAATTCTTTATTTAACGAGCAACTTAAATTCAAAATAGGTTTGTACTAGGGAACCCTCACCTTGGTATGCCCTATTTTGGCCCAAAATCTAATATTTTATTATCAGCCTCAATAAGTTTACAAATTTAAATTCATTTGTAAGCTTATCAAAAAAATTAATTTGAAAAATGTTGAGATGTATATAAATATGTCTTTTTCTCTATTTGAACATCTAAGTAATCTAGTGGAAATTTGATTAATCAAGACAATTCAAGAGTAGAATAAGCAACATTTTTATAAATATTTATCAATCAAGATCATGTTTGGAATGCATCATCAAATCCATGTTCATGCATAGTAAGATACTTAATATTTTATGTTTTCCATTTATGAACACTAATCATTTGCAACATCTTAAAAAAACTATCAAGTTCTCTATGTATGAGATATGCTAAATGACTCTAGTTCATCAAGGAATATAGATTTGAGTGATACATTGTAGAATAGTATTTTATCATTCCATTTAATCCATTTCCCTCTACCCAAACTAGAGTAATCACTCTTTATCAACAACATCATATAGTCATTTGCAAAGGTCAAAACACAAAAACAATGATTGACTTAAGAAAACACCCATACAGCACAACCTTTCCTCTCTTGTCTTTCTTGTAGGTTGCAGTTATAAAGTGGATTGAAGAAGATTGAGGACTTGAAGATATGAAACCCTAGATCAAGAATGCAAACACCTTCTTTCATCAAATTAGGGCAAGATTGATTATTCATTGACTAACAAAATTTTGAAGCTAAATCTAACAGAGAAGCACCTATAGACCATGATGCTCCTGTGCAAACAATAACACTAAAAAAAAAACCATTTTCATACAATGGTTGCCTTGCCCTTGCCCAACCAGTTTTACCTCAAATTTGAATGCCAGGTTCCATCTTTCTTATTGTTTGCTTCCTTGATTTATATTTCTATATGTTAGTTCTTTATTTTTTGAATCTGTGACAATTTTTTGTACTTGCATAGTTTTACCTAGTTTGCATCATCAATCACACACATCTGCATCATTCAATCCCATCATTTCATTTCACAAGTAAAAAGGAGACTAAAACCTTGATCAACTATTTTGGCTCTTCCTTGAGGATAGTAACTAGGTATTTTTTTATCTTTTTTGTGTCGCCCTAATGTCAAAGGTGGAAATTGTGATTTAGGTTGACCATTAGCCCTATATCCCTTTTTCACACCTTTCAATTGATACTAATTAATACTAGACAAAAATATTATATTATTACATAAATAATAATATCTGTCTTGATATTCTCAACAGTGAGTGAAGTCATGCATCTTAATTTTATTAGATCATTGTAAAAGTATTTAAGAAATAAAATAAAAAATTCTACCTTTATATTCCCAAAATATAACATCTAATTTTAACTTGTTGATTTGGAGTATTATCAATTTGTACAAAATAACATATTGTAACAATAATTAGGTTCTAGGTTTTGGATACTGGGCATTGATAATTTATATGCCACATCCCAACACTAATATTGGAAGCCACTAAATTTGGAGGACATGGTCAAAATGACATTAGTTTGTCTAAAATGCACTCTAAATTTGATGACAAATAGAAGTAGAAACAAAACAAAGCTAGGAGAAGGAAAACTCCGAATGGTATTTTCCACACTTTTATTTGATTGCACATGAGGATCTATAGTAGTCAATAGTTTGCATGAGTGTTAAACTCACAACACATTGAAGCTTAGAGTTGTAACTATTCTATGTTCAAACACTTGAATGACATTAGGGTGAACTAACACTGGTTAGCTGCTCCACCATTGGGTTAGTTTCGACTGCAATCAACAATAATTTTTGAACCACTTTTAACACCACACATAATCAAACTCTTCATCACTTATCTTGGTTGCATAAATTGAGCAATTTCCATCCAACACTTTGGATGCATATTTCATTGTATATTTTAATATATTAAAATTTGAAATCATATTATATTCTGAATTGTAATTAATTAATTGAAATATACATGTAAAATGTCCCAATGATTTCTATAAAAAAGCTAAAAGAAAAAAATGAAATGAGCTTCTCAAACCTTGAACATATAGCCAGTAAACAAACAACACATATAAAATACATTATAGACCTTGTGTCAACCATAGATACACAAGTCATGTCACTCCCTCTTGTAGAGGGAACACCTTTGCAATAAATAATCTTTCATATGTATTACAAACGCTGACAAAAATTCATTCAATCTTTACTCTTTTAGACGTATTATAAAGGACAACACAAATTCATTCAATCTTTACTTACTGAAATATCTGAATAATCTTTACTTACTAGCAATCGCACCTAAGTGTGCAATGGATATGCCAAAGAAGTGTGGAAAGTCCATTAAAATAAATTCTAATCTATTTTTGTACTATATACAACTATATAATAATTATTAATTATAAATTTTCATCTAATTAATAGTTTTATTTTTAAATATAATATATAATAATAGTTCAAGTATAATTAAATTATTTATAGTTTATTTTTTATTATTAAAATATAATCCACATTTCATATAATAAATTTATAAATCAAATATATATATATATATATATATATATATATACCTTAAACAAATTATAAATCAAATATTATATTAAATAAAATATAAAATAACTCTTTCAAATAAATGAAAAACAATTATTTTATTTGTAAAGTGGAAATATGGTGTAGACATCGTCTTTGGTTAGTTAACTTTGCAAGATTCTCCTGAAACCATTCGTATATAATTATGTTTGTTAATTTCCATTTTTCAAATTTAAAAAAATCAGATTACTTTACCAAATTCCAAGTTTAAATATTAGTTTACATCTAATTAAAAATAAAAGATAAAACCATAATTTATCTAAAATTTCATCTAGATTCAAAGTTAAAAAAAAAAAAAAATTGAAAAAAAAGAGTATTTAATTTCCTTTGAATAATATAATAATTATTAATGACTATCTTCCTATTAACCTTAGAAAAGAGCTAAACCCATAGCTATTTGTTTGAAATTACAAGCATCTATCCAATAAATCATAATGTGGAAACGTTATCCTTAAAATTGATAGCAAATTTGAAAGAATGGTCGGTGGACGTGGCATTCGTTATCCAAAATAGTTAATACGGTATTTATAGCTCTAAGCCCCAATGTTTATCCTTCCGTTGAAACTTGTCAACGTCTCATAGATTGCCCACCACACACGGTAAAGTTAAAATCTTTTTTAAGGTAACGGAGGCCTTACCGAAAACCGTGTTTACCATCGTGACTATTTTTTCCGAGTAGTTTCAATCAATGGGTGAAAGTATTTCCATGGTCGGAAGACAGTAACAGCCATTAAGGCGTAAAGCTATTAAATTATATTAAATAGCCTAATATTTTGACTTTGGCAAGCAAGGTGCAGAGTCACCATGTATTAATTTTGGCGGGTTGTCGTTTAGCCTTCAGTGGATTTTAATATTTATATGCTCTCCTACTTATTTCAGACACGCAAGCAGAAGAAAATATTGTCGTTTAGCCTTTAGTGGATGTTCAAACCTTATCTTCCTCTTTTTCAAAGCAACGAAAAGACAATCCTTAGCCTCGGTATTGGACATTTAGATCTTTTCAGCGAGCAGAAGATAAAACAATGGTCATGTCTCTCTTAGTGTAGATTTCCTCTATAAATACAAATCACAACTCCTTCAGTAATACATATAAGCATTATGATGCACTACTACATTGAGTTGTAAAGATATGAAGAAACCAAGTGTTTTGAACTACGTAGGCATATTGGTGGTATGCCTTTTGTTTGTAAAGCCTTGTGTGGGTAGTTATTTTACTGTATGGAAAGGGCCTGGGTGTAATAACCAGGCTGCTCGTTACAGTAAATGTGGGTGTTCTAACGTGGGCAGCAATTTGCATGGAGGATATGAGTTTGTATACCAAGGACAGACTTCCGCTGCTTATAATGCTGCTAATTGTCAAGGCGTAGCACATACTCGCTTTAGTGGCGGTGCAAGCGGGTGCACCGCTTTTGGCTGGAAGAGTTTCTTCATACAGTGCTGATGATCGTGTTTTCTAAGTCTTTGTTCGTGTCTATAGTAGGACGCGTTGAATGAAGATTTGCATGTTGTCTTTATGATATGTATCTGATCTGCTAGTATGATAGTACGAATAAACAGATCGTTTTCGTTGTCAGTTGAGGGAGGATTTGTATCTGGTCCTTATGGTTTGTATTGTTGTTTATGATTCATATCTGGCCTAGTTTGTTTAATTTAGTAAGGATTTCAATCTGGTCTTTATGATTGGAATGCACAGTACTCTTAAATCTAGTAAGGCTTGTATTTAGCTTTTGTGATTGAGAGGCATCTGCGCGGTTAAGTTTACCCAACTTTTGTATTCTCCCTTTAGGATTGAGGGGTAATTTTTAAGTTAAACATGTGAATGATTTATATCTAGCCTTTTATATCATTTGTGCTGGGAGTTAATAATTGAGAGATTCTTCTTAGTTATATTCACTTAATATTTGGAAAATTTGGGTTTTAGAGTAAACCGGGAAAATAAGCATGTTGGAGCATTAATTATTTCGAGGAATTACATTTTTGTTGTTTTGATTAGAGTTAGATGGAGTGAAATAGAATGGATCAATTAATATTATATATTGAGAAGTAAGTATAATCATGTCACACATAATAATTAATGAAATATGGTCTTTAATCATGTCACACGAAATAATTAATGAAATGTGGTCTTTATTGGTTTTGTGATAAAAGATTGACTAATGATTGATGGAAACAGTGAAGTTGGTGTGCTTGGAAATCCTAGATGTTCTAGAGAGTCATATATATGGATCATTGTGCTGGGTTGACCTCACAAATTTGGAACTAAATTGTAATCTATAAACCTATTCTATAACTATAAACTCAACTTGTGATGAGTTTGAGTTTTTCTATGCGAATTATCAAAAGAGTGCATTGCTAGATAATGATATTTTATGTCACACTCTCAAAGTTTTTCTATCAAGTTAGTAGTGGGCATGTGCATCGAGATGGGGTACAAAAAAGTGGCCAAATACCCAAAAACTAGCAAAACACACTCATGTTTTTGAAGAAATTTAAATAACACGCTCATGTTATGGCTTGGATTTTCCAAACCATAGCATGAGCATGTTATTTGAACAAAAAACACACACAGATTTTTATGAAAGAAAAATGTGTACATTTTTTTTATGAAAACAAAATGTCTGCACATTTTTATGAAAGAAGAACACGTATTGGTTTTTATGAAAGAACAAAACAAATTCATTTTTCTCACTTGTGGCTTGCATTTTTTTGCAAAATTTTTCTTTCCCTCTATAAGAATTAGGAGATAATGGAGATAAAATAACAATCACAAGTGGACAATTCAAATATTGTATTTAGTTGACCCAAATGTACAAATGAGGAAGCCTTGCATATATAGGAAAGGAAGAGGCAATCCACCTATCATGTGGATTGACAAGTGTCCCATGATGTGGCACAAATGAGTAGACAAGTGTCCTATAGGTGTCAACCTAAGGATCACTAGGAATGTGCTAACCAAAAACCTTTTTGAAAAGTCATCAACCTTGATGCCAAGTGTTGAGTGACCTTTGAGGTGAGATGGAAATTATTCTAACCTCCAAAGGTAAGTACATGAGGTTTACCAAATAACTTGGTAACCTCAAGAGGTCTAAAAGGTTGCACATTTAATTAGACAAGATGTTTTCTAACCTCACCAACCTAAGTATGCTAAGTATAGTGAATAGATAAATTACTCACTCTAACACCCCCCTTAAGTGAGAATTGGGGAGATAATAAAAGTGCAAATAGATAGAAATGGATCCTAGCTACGAGGCCATGTTAGGTACCCATATACAAAGAAATCTCTTATAAATGGAGAAAGATAGAAAACCTAGTGGGAACAAAACTATCCTCCAAAAAAGAGAAAGAGAAGGATTTAAGACCTTTTGAAAAGATGTCCCATTATGATAGGAACATGATGAAGAAGAACTACTGAAGCATGTAGAAGTTGTAAACACTTCCAAAGATGAATTGGTGATTGATGGAATTAACAAACCTCTAAGAAATGTAGATCAATATAAGAGATACAAAACACTACATGAGTGAACATATGAACACTACTCAAACATGATTACACAAAGGAAATCAAACTTTCTGAAGTTGAAAATATAGATAGTACTGTGATTAGGAGTACTAGAATCTCACAAAATATGATCCATTGAAATAATCCCCCATATGAGAGATCAAGATAGAAGGTCTATGAGACCCCCAAAAAGAAGATTTCTCCACTGCTTCATTGAAAGAAGAATTAGCATAACACTTTCATAATCCCACCTTAATGCTAAGAGATATAAGCAGACCAACTGAAATTGGGCACAAGAGTGTGCAAGGAATTTAGACTGAGAAGTAGGTCCAAAAGATGCATAAGAAATTCAAAAGGGCCTGTGCATCAAGGAACACATGCACGAGGTGAGATTCACAAGGATCCATTGTTTTGATGGAAAATCAAGGCAACACACACCATGTGACATGAATCATGAGGATCCATATCTGTGATGTCAAGGAAAGGCTCTACAAAACCCCCCATTACACTTTATAATTCAATGTAAGTACAAAATTCTCAAATTCCCTCCCTAAGGAACACATTCAGCTTTTGAGGCACTTTATATGAGTGCATTTACAAAATTAATTGCTATTATGAGTTCTTAAAAGTTTAACTCATGAGGTGGATTAATAAAACATAGATTAAATATACCATTCAAACCTCAATAAAATGATAAAAATTGAAAATTGAAAAACTTCCTCTCGCCATTTGCAAGTTATTGCAAAATGAAAAAGACCCCCCTTTGCCAATGTATTGAAAAATTGAAAAAGATCCCTTTTAACAATCACTAAATAATTTATCTAAATCGTAATTTAAAATTGATGGTTTAAACAATTTAATTATAATTAATAACAACCAATGGTAATCAAAACATCTAATGTTTATTACGTTTTTAAGCCAAGTAAGAAGTCATTGACGAGGCAATGTCAATTGGGTCACGACTAATGATACATGGAGACCACGTGAGGAGTGCTGTAAAACAAACAGACACAAATGCAAAATTGATCGGGTCCTTTTACCGTGTGGGGTCTTCTCCAAATCCTTCTTTGAAGTCTATTTTCCAACTCCAAGTGTTGAAGATCGCGTGCAAATGTCAGTAATAAATCATGATCCTATAGGTTATTAGAATAAAAAATGGATGTCTATTTGAATACAAACTCTTTAATGGATTCCTGAGCCATAAAGTGGGTGACTGGCTGGTTGCTTCCATTGGGAAGAGTCTGAAGTAGACCAAGTCAAAGTCATGCCAAATGAAAATTACAAGGTCCGTGAGTGGGCGTAACAAGTGAAATTGTGACTAAAGTGGGTAAGCTGCCTTTCCAAGAGAAAAAAGGTAGGTCACAATTTTGAAAGTGCAAGGCAATTCTAGCTAAAAGTGAGCAAAGCAGCCTCAATAAATTTTGAACAATGCTTTATATATTAGTAGATTGAAATTGATAATTGGGGGTCAACGACGTTGATAATTGGTGGCCGATTCACATTATTAAAGATTGATTGGAGGTAGGGCACGACTTGGTAGCAGCCCTGTTACTCTTCATTTGCTATGGCTTGAAGTATATTCAAACTGGAACCTCGCCTCTATGATGTGCTTACAATTATGAGGACTATACTGACAAGATTCAAACACTCTTCACACAGATTTGGCAAATATAAGAACCAAAAGAATATTTATCCTTATGCAGGCCGAGTCAAGGGGTTGCATGGTGAAAACAAGTTGATCCAACAATGATAAGAACCAAGCTCCTTCCTAAATGTCTGCCATGCCTCCTAACATCTATGTATTTGATTGTAAATAGATTATTACAAAAAATACTTAAACCTAGAGATTGGATGCATCCAACGCAAATCCACAAACAAAGATTATTTTTTACATGCAAATCAAATTGCATGGAACTCTAAACTAGGATTGGTGCATGTTATTGGGAAAGTTTTTTTTTTTTTTGCATTTCTCTAATATCATATTAGGATTTGCATCCAAGATCATAATAGTAAAGACCTTGGCTTTCAAAAATTCACTTCAAATCATTATGCAAATTGTGCCCTGAATTTTCCCTCTCAAAACCTTAATCTTCTTATAGATTATTAACATCAAAACAGGAATGAAAAAACAAAATACAATAAATTAGTTCACCTTTGGCTTAAAACAATCTCCCCTTAAAGCTCTGATAACATATAATACTTAGGAGATCATGGAGATAAAATAACAAACACAAGTGAATAATACAAATATTGGATTTAGTCAACCTAAATGAACAAATGGGGAAGCCTTGCATATATAGGCAAGGAAGAGGAAATCCACCTAACATGTGGATTGACAAGTGCCCCATGATGCAACACAAATGAGTAGACAAGTGTCCTATAGCTGCCAACCTTAGGATCACTAGGAATGTGCAAACCAACAACCTATTTGATGAAGTCATCAACCTTGATGCCAAGTGTTGGGTCACCTTTGAGGTGAGATGGAAATTTTTCCAACCTCAAAAGGTAAGTACATGAGGTTTACTAAATAACTTGGTAACCTCAAGAGGTCTAAAATGTTGCACATTAAATTACACAAGATGTTGTCTAACCACATCAACCTAAGTACACTTGAGTATTTTGAATTGATAAATTATTCACTCTAACACCCTCAACCCAACATAACGCGAATGTTTTTTTTCCCTTTGCCACCTAGCTTCACAATGCTATACTAGAGAAGAGGTAAGTACTATTTTTTGTGCATTATATTTGAATTTTATTTGTATTTGAAAAAAACAATTATTTTTTATCAATTTCATGGATTTTTTAATTATATAACAAATC
Organism: Sequoia sempervirens; assembly: GCA_007258455.2. Classification (NCBI taxonomy): domain Eukaryota; kingdom Viridiplantae; phylum Streptophyta; class Pinopsida; order Cupressales; family Cupressaceae; genus Sequoia; species Sequoia sempervirens. The sequence goes on along the minus strand of VDFB02257596.1, from coordinate 36,050 downwards.
ATATAAACCCTAAGCCACAACCATATTTAAATGATGAAATGTCTAAGGAAAACCCTAGGATGTCTAACCATCCTCCAACCCTTCCAACAAACCTTGGACAAAGCCAAGAAAATTTGTCATGACATCTAAAACAAAGCAAAGTTGTAATTTTTGAATTAGTTTCAAAATTGAGGAGTTCAACGTTAATCACCTATCCCTTGCCTCATCATTGGAAGAAATGATGATAAATGTTGAAATAGTCACAAATCAAATAAATCAATGGAAAAATTATAGAGATTCATGTCATCAATTTTATGCAACAAAATTTTCCTATGATGAAGTGAAAAGGAAAGACA